>JAZBGY010000558.1:4049-43904 GCA_037414755.1 Lydus trimaculatus | reverse complement strand
GGTGGAAACTTATACATCCTGTTCTATATACCCACCTGTATATTATGATGTGATGCTGAAAGCTTAGTAGGAAATAGTGTAACGCCCTCAAACTTCTCGATTGATTTAAGGGTAGTTTTTGTGTTTATTGTGTCATTTTTTTTTCTTTAATGAAATAGACAGGAAACAGGTTGCAATTCTGCAACAATAACAAAAATATTGGCGAATAATCGTAAAATAAAACCTATAAAAAAAAAAACAAAAATCAAACAGCATCTGCATTTAAGTAGTTATAAAACGTTGAAAAATTGTAGCAATTTCATTGGGGATTTTCGTAGAATCTGGTGGATTTTAAACGTTAACGATTGGTAATAAAGCGTAAAATATTAATATTCTACAAAAAAAAGGGTTAATATACTAGAAAGGGGGTGAATTATAGATAGTAATTACGAATTATTGCATCGTTAGCCTGGAACTGAAAGGGTGTGTGTGTAGTTGAATCGTAAAAATGCAAACTTGTTATAATTCCTAAAAATTATCATTTTCCAACTTTTCTTTATTCACACACATATAGCAAATAAAAAATAAAATAAAGAAAATAAAAATAAATTTGAGCCGTGATAAAGTTTTTTTTTGTTCATGCCGCACATAAAAACACCATGTTCCTATATTGTAGCGTCCGAAATTTCGTCAACTTGTTAAATTTCTTTATTTTACGACATTGTGGCTATTCTACCCCACAGCAATATGTGTCTGTACACCAACGTTCCAACACTAACAAAAACGTTAGATTACTACTCTGTATGAAAGTTTCATTATTCTACACGTAGATATGTGTGTTCAGAATGGAATTATATTTGATGTTGGCTTTAAATAAGAGCACACAGCATTGTATACCACCGTCAACATCACGTTTACGTAACGTAATAAAGCTGTAGAGACAATTACTGGAGCAATAAATCGTGCTTCTGTTAGATTCTGACGGATTTTTCGTGAAACACGTCAGTATCTATATATTAGAGTTACTTAAAGGTACATATATGTTGAAGATAAATTGTTTGTGTGAGAGAATTTCGATTTTATTCAAAAAATAATGATGGTACAGCAAAAGAAAACACTAATAAGAAGAAATATACAACGAGACCCGGTTTTTAATTAAAATGGATTAAATGTTGCGTCATGTCTGTTTATATTTTCATTTAACAGTTGAAGTTCATTAAGTGGTCGTTTTTCTGTTTATTTATTTAAAATTTTTGTTTTTGTTTTGTTTTGTCTGTGTATGTGTGTACCTATATACAAAGTCCTGATTATAGGTAGATAGATAGATAGATAGATAGATAGAATACGGTCGTCATAGTCTCTCAAATAACAATAATAACAAACAACAACAATAAAAATTGACATTCTGTATAAATCACAATCAAACAAAATATGAATTTCATCCTACGTTGAATGATAAAAACCGGCCACAATCAAGTGAGACATATGAACATTTAAATTGCTATTGTAATTGGTAAATCAACCTATCAACAGTTGACAGGTGCTCATAAATTTTTATTAATTACAATGAACAGTACGGTAAATTTTTGTTCTTGTTGTTGTTGTTGTTTATCGCATAATCAAGGTGAAGATTTTTCTATAAACATTCATTTGTATACATGTGTATTATACATAGGTATAGTGGCATAGTGGTGATTGATGGAGATTCTTTTATTGGACAAAATGAACCCACCACCTGTACCATATTGGATATGCAATATACTAGAATTATTGCTTGAAAGAAACTGGCAATGTGTAGAATTTGACCGGATATGGGATCATTCTTATAACTTACATATATTGAATGGAATATTTACTACGAATTACCTGCTGGGCTATTCAAAAATCTCTGCTTTTTCATTTCATTTCTTCAAGGTTGAAAAATTTATACCATTCAACATAAACGGTCAGTATAGACAGGATAATTTTCTAGTAGAAAATTGCTAACTTTACCTCGATTTGATGACTGTAGATCTCAGTTTTTGTCCTTCAGTTTTAAAATAAATTAGAGAATTGTTATGGCTGTTTGTTGTAGAGGAGAATGAGTGAATTTAAAATTTCGTGGTGATTCGGATAGTTAGAAACTTGAGTAACAAGCTCAAAGTTCCTTCCAACTTGCTTTCATCTTAATAGAGCAGCTACTTTTTTTTTGTTTCCGACAAAATCGTCAATTTGAACAAGTTATATTTCTACTGAGGTACCTACTTATACAGAATTAGACTTTTGATTGCTGTAGAAATTGTTGGAATTTTCCTCTCTCAAAAATCGATCATATCTTTTTCGTGTTATTTGTGGTGGAATTGTTCCAATATTGTATTGTTATTCAGTTAGATTTGGGGTCTTTTCCGAACGTTTTGCGGTGAATTACGTTCCTAAAACGGCATAGATAAACTGTTTGACGTAGGTCTGAATGTATTATTGTAGTCATGTATATATCGCCGGTCACCTGGGAGCTTGAAATGTCGTTGGTCCCCTCATTCATTTTCTTTTCTCTTTTATCACCAACACCACCACCACCATCAAAGTTTTCTACTATTGCTGCTGACAAATAATCATTACAATAGATCCATTCTTTTTATTGTAAATCAGGTGTCGGTGGTCTATACCTATAGGACAACAGAAAAAAAAAAGAAATAAAATAAAATAGTAATAATGGAATTTTACGAATATTTGAATTCAACTAGAATCTGTATTTAACAAACGAATTCAAATGAAATCCTTTGGGAGATAGAAGGGGAAGTTTAATCGGGATGATGCGATTCTAATAGTAATAAACGAATCAACACGTCCGTTTTTCGTTCATTTTATTTTTGTATTATTTTACAAATATTGTTTGTTGTTTTTAATTTTTTGTTGAATTCTATATTACGTTGGCTATTTAGAATGAAAATTTCCACAATTCTCAAAGTTCGGTAGGTAGGTAATATAAAATCGTATCGGCCTTTGTGTTTCTAGATCAAAAAGACACAAACATGTTAAACATGTGTTGTATATCCAATAATAAAATGGAGAAAAGTGAGGAAAAACGGTTGATTTGACACCAGATCGTTTGTTCTCTTCGCCTTTTTTTGGTTTTATGTTCGTCCTTTCTATAGTCCTAGCATAGAAGAGTATGTAGGATTTGGAAATAACGTACCGTGTTTCGCACAACGGAATTTAATAGATTCAATACTGTTTGTTGGAATTGAACAACACGTCCTTTAGAGATTACACATTGCACACATTGTTTCACACACATGGGGAAATTTAATAAAAAATTCCACATTTTCACTATTCAATATTTTAAGATAGGTTAACTTTTAATTCTAGACATGTCCGTACAACGGTCATCACGTCTCATAGGGGGCAATGGTAATTGTTACAAATACTGTTTTTACTATCACAAAATTCAACCCTTCCTGAAACTTTTCCAATTTGTGAAAACTACCCTAGAATTTTAATCGAAAATTTAAATACTCTAATTACTTACTATGTACCTACTAGAAAAACAAAAAAAAAAAACGTTTTATCAATTGTGGAAGTTTTGTAAGTAATAGCTTCTATCTGTATGTATAATTTCATTAACGAATTTTGTATACTTACCGTAATTGTGGTTGTAAACTTTAACCTACAATTAATCCACTAGTTTAGCTGATTGCCTATAAAAATAGGAAACAATTTGATTGTCCAATCAGCTATAGATACAAAACCTGATGGTCTCTTATATGGCTGAAGCAATTTGGACTTTTTGCTGTATATAGTTGTTTGAAATGAAACAACAAGTTTGTGCAGTAAAACCCTAATTATTCGAGATCCCGAACAGACAAAAACTCTGTTAATATCTACAGAGTATGGGGAATTATTACTCGGTACAACCTTCCATGTGTAATTTTATTGCTAATGATTTCAAAAAAATCGTCAATTTCACAATCTCTAAACGATTTTTTAATTAGAACTGAACAAATTATAGTCAATCCAGTGTGATTTTGGTAGCAATAATTTGACATCGGTTGAAACAATAGTTTTTAAGATTGCTATTCGCTAATCCCATGTTAATCCTTAATTACTTATAATCAGAAATAACAAGCGACAGGAGTAAAAATGGTAATAAGTAAGCATGAAGGAAGCTTTCTGAGGTGTTTTAATCTATTGAATTTTCTTATTTCAAACTCACGACTATGGTATCACTGGAAGGCATTGGTTTTTGGTGAAACTATTAGACGTTTCTTTTTCGATTTAATGAGTTAAGAATTCTTCAGAGATTTTCTATCCTCTTCATTTTAATCGTTTCCAATCTTCTTGAAAGATTAATAATAATGCGTTGCAATTTACAGAATTATTGCTTTTCAGTGAAAACTAGGTCGCCGATAATTTCCGATAATTCGAATTGATTAATCAATCGGTTCGAATAATTAGGGTTTCAGTAATTGAGGTTTCAGTATATGAAGGAGAAAATTCGATCCATTACAAAATTTTTCACATACCTAACTATATTCCATTTAATAAAATTAGGCATATATGCGGTGAATAAAGGGATTATTACTGGAAGCTGTGCTCGTAAATTACATTGTACAACATAATTTACGTTCGTCTTCTTCAATTTTTGTTTTCAATAGTGAAACAGAAAAAATCCAATGTTTGCAAAGTATCATGTTCGCAATAATGATATAAAGCTAAATTATAAACCCGTCCAAGATTGAAAACAATTATGATAATAATACTGAAGATTCCCGCCTCTTAATAATTAGCCCTACAGTGTTGTAGGGTACCTACTTTTAATATATATTTTTTCTGTTGTTCCATTTCTCATTTTTAAAACAAAAAGAGTTGGTAAGAAGAAAAAGGGGAAACCTAATATTCACTCAATTAAATATAGACTCATCGTTCGTATTGAATTTATAATTGTTTAGACAATCAACTTTGAACAAGATTTATTGAGAGTGCACCATTAAAATTTAATATTAAGCCGCATTTTTTACTATGGACAGGTGTCTAATTTATCGTCCTCTATAAAGTTGTCTATCCAGCTGCGAACGATCCAAGTTTAAAATTGTAATTGATTCGAAAATGAAACATTTAATGCTTAAACATTTTTCTTATTGATTTTTAAATATAAATAATTTCTATTTTCTATAATAAATTTTAATCAAAAAAATATACTAAGCGTATGTGTGTGTTTGTGTTTGATTAAAAAACAGTTCTAACTTCTAATTTCATATCAACACAAATACAAAAGTGAATAAACAATTAATTCTCCCACTAGAAAATTGATAATTCAACAGGAAGTTAATTTAGAAACAAACAATCAAAAAAAAGTCTTAATTCCTCTCCATCTCACTATTATCTAAAGAATCCTTAAAAAAAGATAAAGAATTATTACAGTTGATGCTCCGTTACACTTGGTAAGTTAAAATAATGGATTTTTTCGGTATATACACAGAATCAACTCTCTCTTTTTCCCTAATGACAGTCCCATTATAAATTACTCAAGACTTAATGGTCGTTTCGTACTCCTGAGAGATGTTTGTTCTTGAAACAACAACAACAACAACGGATCATAAGGTGAAATAAACAAATAATAATAATGTTGATAGTAATTATAATAAAACAAATACAGATTTGTGTTCATGGACTCATGCAGCGTGATCTCTCCACTCATAACTGCAACAGCACGATAAAATTTAGCGTCACGTTAAAACTGATTATCGTTTATATTATAGGAGTACTAACTATTTTATAATATTATAGAAAATATTATAAATCTACATTGTAGGTAGGTATAGTTGTTGAATTGTATATAGGGAGGCACGTAACGACAACAATAATAAAGGATTGAAATGAGATTAATATTGTTGCTGTTGTTACAATAGTGAGACAGAAAGAGGTTCGATTAGTTTTTTCGACCATAAAAACCATTAACGATTTACCTCCAGGTAGATGTAATTGGTACCAATTTTTAAGACACTTATAGAGCTCTGATATTGATGATTATGATACAGTATGGTTTCTTATAAGACCACAGCAGAAACAGGATGGAACAACGGAGAACAGACGGTTAATGATCAAATGTGGTTTTAGGCACCAAAAAAAAAAACAAAACAAAAAAACGGAAGATTGTAGAATTTAATTGAGGGCGAAAAATGGGTATTGTGGTCAAGAATTGGGGATCTACTATACAGTTCTATAAAAATAATGTAAATTATTATAGTAAAGCCAAGTTGATGGACTAAACATTATTGTATGTTGTAAATAATAAACGATGGCATTTAATAGCGCGTCATTAGCATCATCATCATCATCAGTATTTTTTGATGGTGTGTCCAATAACAATACAACAATTGCAACAATAACGACTTCTGGAATTAATGAATGCACGCTGGTCACCTCTATACAACAACAAACAACAATAATACATTAACCAGATCCGGAATAATGTTCGATTGTGAAACAGTCAACAGTCATTCTTTCTTGTCATTGTGGGTGGTGTAAGGAATATTTTTTGTTTCCTCTACTACTACTACAACTTCTACCACCACCACTACTACCATTACATTTACCTATATGTATATACATACATATACAAAAAAGTATGTGCGTTTTATTTGTGTATGTTTGTATATGTATACACAATCCGGGAATGGAATACAACGAAAAAAAACTTCAGCTCGACATAAAGAATAGTCCTTTGGCATAAAGAGGTAATTAGCAGTCTCGGTTCCTGTCAAGTAGCTTTACTCTTTTTCAAGAATAAGGCGTGTGTTTTCTTGAAAGGCAGATTTAAAAAAAAAACAACAAAAAGATAAGGATCAAGGGCTCGAAAAACTCTCTACTCTCTTTCGAATAGCGATTTTCAAGAATAGGTAGTACAAACTTATAAACAGACAAAGTTGTCATTGTTGCTGTTTTTATTATAATATAAAAACTATACAAAGACATGTTGATTAGTTTCTTCTTGTATGTTGTTGGAGATAAATTACAATTTTTTTTTGTAAGAAAAAAACAACAAGAAATAGCACATAATAGGAATATCGAACGCTTTGTTTTCGTTTACAATCCGAGTATATTTTCGTTAGACAATATTGCCTCTAGGGAGCCCTCACCGATGATTGCAATACAGTCCTGCAAAATGGTTTTCACATGAGAAAACAACTTTTATGATTTGTTTGCAGAGATAGGAACAACTTCCAATTCCATATTCAGAATGCATATAGCAAAAAAAAAGAAAAAATCTCTAATTTCTGGTTTTTCTAGGATAACAGAAAGATTGTAAATTGTGAATACAAACTCGATAGTCTATCATTCCTGACTTACATTAAAAAGGATTTTTTTTTTTGTTTATTGTATTATTTCTATTCCAGTTATAATAGAAGAACAGCATTTATATTTCCTGAAGCATTTCACATTTCATTATTATTCAAAATTCATACATTTTTAGAATTATTAGATTTAAACGTCGAAGAAATTCAAATATGAATAATAAATAAGAACTAAATCTACTTTTCATAATTTTAGACAAAAAAGATAAATAAATAAATAAATTATAACAATTTACATATATACCTACCTACATATTCGACATATCTACTTACACAGAAAAATCGTTTTTATTTATTCATAAAGCATGGAGTGATTATGTTAAATTTGTTGAAATTAAAGGTTTGCTCCTTGTACTATTATAATAATGGTTATTTTTCTAAACATGATCAAACAATGTACTTTAAAATAAATTCGTCTAGACTATAGTGTAATTAAACGATTATTATTATTAAGTATTGAAATGGCGGCAGATAAAAAATTATTATTAGAATAAGTAGCGCATGTTTCGAATTTTTAAATTTATAATTTATCGCCTCTAGCAAATTAGTTGGTTCTTCATTTTATTCGTTTTGTTGTTATTGAAATTCAAATTAATATTTACATCAGGGTCAAAATGTCCTATGTATGTACTGTATCTACCTTACTATCAGCGCATTCCACACCGCCAGCCAATGTTAGTTGAGCTTTTGTTTTTTCATAGCCTTAGTACATCTTGTATAATTTTAGAATTTCTTCTTTAGTCTTGATTAACACTGCTGGTAGTATTAGCTGGTATTTAAATAGTGAAAAGAGTTCTAGAAGTGTTCTTTAGATTTGTACGTTAAACTTTGGGGTCAGAAAAAAGCTAAGAAAAACATCGATTTTAGTTTAGATCTATCTACTCACTTGATGATTGTGAATCAGGATCTACAACTGGATTCAGATAGACGCAAATAAAGACATCTTCTCGATTTCTTATAAATGCAACTATTATTTCGCTTTGATGAGTTGTTTGAGCAATTGTTCCGTTGTGTCTTAAATCTAGACACACTCCGATATGGATCCAACAAAAAAAAAACAACGGGATTAATTCTTCTTCTATTGTTCTCCTTCTAAATATTCCTCATCCAGACTTGCATCTGCATTTCGTCTCAGCTGCTTTTGCATCTTACATTACAACTTATACAAACGTAGTAGAATTTGTGGTAGCGTGGGTGCCTTTTATCTCTTTGTTTAAATACAGATTCTATTGGAATGTTTTTATTTACTTTGAAAATTATATTTTTTATATTTCACAGAATTGAAAGTCTTCATTTTTACTTTTTGCATTATTTTCTCTTTTTCAACTTATCATCTTTTAGGTGTTCAACGATACTATATTCAATTATTTATATATTCGTGGCGACTTTGCTACTGGATAGATAACAGTTTTACATTAGAGCTTTCATATTAATGGAATTATCTTTAGCAGAATAGTGATGGATAACAATTATGCCCTCATTTCCTTTTGTTTGTAGTAACACAGACAAAGAACCCGCGTGTAATTATCTTTGATAGTTTTTGTTTAAGTTTCACGATATTCTATTGGTGGACTGATTAATTTTTTTGTTGTTGTCGTTGTTATCATTTCACTATAATAACTGGACGACTTTACGATAAAAATTAAGATGAAATGTACAATCAGATAAGAAAAACAGTGCAACATTAGCATAGTCATTGAACTATGTAATTACAATTACAGTCACTTTATTGTTTTTCCAATGAGTTTAATAATAAAGTTTTTTACATTTTCCATTCTAAAGTCGGCCTTTTTGTGGTCTTGTCGTTTTGATTATACCAACTATTTTACACCAAACTGTATATGTTCTTTTTTATTGTTAAATTATGTTATGTATATAGGTACCTACATACATATATTTAATGCACGACCACCATCATTGTATTTTACTATAAACTGCTTGATCTTCCATCACGATTCCGCTAAAGCTTCAACTTGAATTAATTTGTTTTAGAAAGAATTTTAATGTTCAACGCATAAATTTCAAAAGTTGAAATTCCAAAGTTTGTAAGTCATCTGAAAGCAATTTTATCGGGGGCGCACACACACACACACACACACATAACTTTCATGAGCAATATGTTGCCGACTTTGTAATTTAACTTTAAAAATAACAGGAATATATATACACCATCATTTTGCCCTTATTGTTCGAATACAGAACAAGAAGAACAAAGAAAAAACTTATAGATTTTTTATTGTTTTGTTATAGGAACATTTCTATTGGAAATGCAAGAGAAGACGAAAAAGAAGAAGAGAAAAAAAAACAACGTGATAGCTTTCTCCTCTCCCTTTCCATTTCTATCAAGGTTCGTATATAGCTGTCGTCAACTGAGTTCTTATACTAAAAAGGGAAGAAGGACTCTTATTTATGGTCGTGAAAATGCAATTTAAGATGCGCGTTTCCACGTTGGCGGGCCCCGCATTTGCATAATTCACACCGAGACAAGACAAATTCCTAGCAGTTTTCATTATAATCCCATCCTGGTGTGGCGTATTCACCCCCGGAAAACTTAATGGAGTCCGTTAGATGTTTACGGTTCTTGTCAGTGTTGTTATTCGTTTTCCACGACAGAAACGAATTGTTATACATTACATACAAATATATAAGTACAATAGGTACCTAAATGTTTTTCTGTAAATACTTATGGTGGAAGATTAGAAAGTCCATAAATCGCCATATAACTTGAAATTATAAATTATGACTAGGTAGAGGATCTTCATGTTTCTTTACTGTGTTTTCTTCTTTGTTTAATCTAGATGGGGAAACGTGCCTGTTTCCATCAACGACTTTTTTCTAAACTATCTAAAGAGCGAGAAATATTGTTTTTTTTGTTACGTTTTTACTGGTTGTAATAGTTACAAGTTGATAGTGATAAGAGGATGATGTCGAGATGGAAAATTGGAAGAATTTCATAATGTGAAGGGATTTCGAGTCGGTGTCTGTCGTATTCTAATATAGGTACACGTACATATGCAAATGCAATTTGAGTTTTTCGTCGAATAAAAATAATTCCGCAACATTCGTAGCTGCGGTACACTTCAATCGACATCATCTAATATTAATAAAGACTTCAATTTCAATATTACATATGTATATGTGTATAGATGTAGAGTGGTTTCATTCAAAATGAAACTTTATAAAATAAACACCGTTTGTTGCATAAAACTATAACTATAATGTTTGAAATTTTGAAACTGTTGAAATTATTTTGTCATAACGTGTTTCTTGTTTTATTTATTTGTTTACCGTCATGTTACTAATTGCATTTTAATTATGAGATATTTAGGAAGGAAAGTACAAATAAAACTCTATAACGTACAATGACTCTGTCATGATTTTTCAAAATTAATTACAACTAGATGTTAGACATTTTCCATCGGTTGAGCTTTTTAATGGCAACAACTTAATTCATATAAAATTTATTACATCCTCTTGGATTCACGTGGAAAAA
Source organism: Lydus trimaculatus (assembly GCA_037414755.1). NCBI lineage: Eukaryota > Metazoa > Arthropoda > Insecta > Coleoptera > Meloidae > Lydus > Lydus trimaculatus. The sequence goes on along the minus strand of JAZBGY010000558.1, from coordinate 33,098 downwards.
TCCCATCAATTCACATTAATAATAAAATGTAAACATCATAATTCTAACTGAAAGAAAAATAGTGGAGAGGCAAATAAAATACGGTTTTTTTTTTGTTTTTGTTTGATTATTTCTATTTTTGACGATGATACTATACCCATAAACCATAAAATATAATGATGATTATTGTTATAATTCCCAGTTTAATTAAAATACTCACGACTTTCTGTTTGTTTATTTTGTACATCACGAAAATAGGAAATTATTTATAAAATACCCTATCAACCCTACTATTTCCTTGTTGAATGTTGGAAATTGTCGAAAATTGACTGATTGATTACCGGAATAGTTGTTGCTTTAAAGACAGATCTTTTACTAGAGTTGTTCAGTATGTTTGTGATACGAATTCTATCATTAATTGTAAGACTAGCAATTTTTAGTCGTGCCGACCAAACAATCGTTGTCGCAGAAAATCAACAAAACTGCGACAGATAAATCGTCTTTTATGATTAGTTCTCTAATGGATCGTTATTGGGTCTTATACTGGGGCTATGTTTTCATGTGAACATATCTTAGGCGAAGAACATGTCATGTATGTCGTCTGTCTCACGATTACATTTCTATTTATAGAAAGACAAATTGAATCGGTTAGTTGGTTGAAAAAATTGGAATTCTATTACATTCATTTTATTAGCCACTTTGTTAATACAATAACGAAATATTATTGAAGTATGTATGTATATTGCTTCACCTATAAATTTTCCGCTAGCTGTGTGTATGTCTGGCTTTTATATGCCCAGTCTTTAATCTTATAGTTTGAATAATAACTAATCCTTGAATCTACAATAATCCCTAAGGTACACTACATATCTGTATGTATACATACCTATAGTAAAGAGAGACTAGTTTTTATTTATCATCATTTTAATTGTTGACAAATTGTTTCAATAACATATAGGTGTGTTATTGTAAAAGTTATGACAAATGTATAAAACAGAAACTAAACATTTCATTATTAAGTATTTGTTGGTTAATGTATTTCAAACATGAACTCGATTAAAGTTTATGTCTTGAAAAATTATTATTGAACAATACACGTGTATTTATCACGAAAGTAACAAGAATAAGAAAACAAATAAATGTGTAGATCGTGCTTAATACGGCAAATATTGGATATTGTATGTTTTAATTTCGTTTAAAAACCAAAAACAACAATTTTATGTTACATGGTATATAGTGTTTGGTATATGTATTGTTTAACTGTAACTAAACAGTCATTTAATCGATGGTAATATTGATATGGTAATTGAGAATACGTGATTCATGCAATGGTAGAATGGTAGGTACCTACGTCAATATGAAAAATATGAAAAACAAGAAATAGTAGTAGTTTGAAAGCTTTATTGTACGTATTTACATTAGAACACGAAAATTGCTAATTTAATCCAAATTTAGATTTCAATATTCATTAATTTTCTATGCGTGAAAATTGAAATGACAATCAAAATCTAGACGGTTACAGAAGGTATAGATGGGAATGTCTTGTTGTATTTGTTCAAAAATATTGTTGTACAAAACGTTTTAAGAAGGTGTGGAGGAGTTATTAACAACAGACCGTTAAATGCAGCCGTATTGAAGTTTTATGTACCATGTTAGACGACACTAGTGGTAAATATCGCTTGAATTCTTCTTGGATATCGTACGTTTTAACAACTCCTCTATTTCACATTTAACGTTGTTAGTTTCTTTTATTATTTTGTTCTTCTACTACTACCACTACTACTACTACTACTTATTTGTTGTTTTTCCTTTATTTTTGTATTTGTACTACCATTAAAGCAATATGTTGTGTTTTCCACGATCTTAAAAGGACCTCTGACATCAAACCCACACATATTATAACAATTTCCACACAATAACGAGACAAAATCTAATTCTCATATCCATAGATTATAATTATCAATTTTTCGAGAGTATTTGTAATTGTGGCTGGCTGGTCTTTTTCCCATCATCATCATCATCATCTTTTTATTCGTCGTCTTTTGGTTCATTGAACTCGATATAGATGGCGGTTGATGTATAAAAACTCGTCCTGTTATTGTTAAAAGACGATATATGAATATCACGTATGTCTATACTTATCCAGATTTTCCAGACGTTTTTCATAAAAGTTATAAAGCTTTTAATCTAAACGTATTCAACTATTATTGAAGGAAAAAACCACTTTTAATTATTTATGGAAGTTGCAAGAAGGAATACCTTCTAACAATGCAATGTTTTGACCAAAATGATTGTCGATCTACAGTTTCACAGACAGTCAGAATTGAATTGTTACAACACCAACAAAATCTTCCTCATGAAGATTGTAGAGTGAAGATTATGGTGAATGGCTACAATTAAAAAGTGGTTTTCTCTAAATAGCATGCTTTCTTCTGGTTCTCGTGAGGATCCATATCAAACTTTCCCCTCTTTTTCACTGTCTTAAAATTGACCAAAATTTAAAAATTATTTCCCTACCAATAATAAACTACATAAACGTTTATGTCTACGTAGTATGTAGCAAACATAACTGTAGAATCGACTAATAGCCAAGATATGCAAATTAAACGTGGATAATTATGTGAGCCGTCAATACGGCGATCCTAACCGATAACACCACACACCACATTCAACTGGTCACACAATTCTACAAATAATTTGTCAGTGTGAGCTTATCGGTGTGTATAATTTTCAACATCGGCGGGTTTATGGCCTCAACAATAACAACAACAACAGCACCACCAGCAACTATAATATACCCACACACACACACACACATACATCTATAGATAAATAAAATAATACATTTGATATTTCAACGTGAAAAGATACGCAACAATGAATTCCGGTAGCTGTTATATAGCTGGTTTAAGATATGTAGAAAAAGTGACATGCCGATATTTAAGAAAAAAATATCATCAACCGTTCCCTGATTCGTTTCAACTTTCAGACAAAATTAAATTGTTGCTAATTAACATTTCGAATATTGCCTCATTAGATAACTCTACCTATCTAGTAGTTCAAGTTTCTTTAATCTTTAATTTCAAATACAATCGAAAAAAAAAACGATAAAAGGTAGAATTAGAGGAAAATTTACATTCTACACTTAATTTTATTGATTTTTCTTATAAATAAACAAAATAATAATAATGTTTAAATATAATTAACAGATAAATATGAGTTTGTCAAATTAAGTTTTAATTAGTAGAATATTCGCAATGATGACGTAATTGTCCACGTTTACACAAAAGCTAATATAACTACCTATACGAGAGTATAACTGTTAATTAGCAATTTCCATCAAGTCTTAAGTCGATATATACGAGAGATATCCATCATCTTCGTTAGTTTTAGTTAATTGATTACGCTTCTAGTTCATTAGTTTGACGAAATTTATTGCCGATTGGGGCCGGCCCCCACATTTCCATCTAATTTTTTTTTGTGCTCTTTCTACTGTTGCTACATTTCAACACTAAAAAAACAACAAAAAAAAGAAACGATAATACATTTCAATACATGAGTTTTTGTGTAAATTTATCAGAATTTCAGACATTATTTCTGTAGGTGGTGATTACAATTATTGACTATTTGTAGACTGTTCAGAGTTGTAGGCGTTATTTATTCGATAGAACCAATAATTTATTCAATTTATTCCAATTTTTATCAATTAAAACGATAAAATATATATTGAATAATAATAATAATTTAAAAAACAAATAAAACAAAAACTGAAACGAAAGAATCTCTTAATCTGTTTTACATTGAATTCATCATCCAGTTTTATTATTTCGTTTTTTTTTTGTTTTCATCCACTTTCTGGTTTGATTTTTTGGTAGCTGGGGAATGGTTTGTTTGTTTGTTGGTTGGTTGGTTGGTAGCTCTCTACAACTTTGTGTCCACTTTGCATTTTGATAAGATAGAATGCCGCCATAAAAATGAATGTCCATTTTCAACTTTATAATAACAAGAAGAACAAAAATAATAAAAAATTAAATAAGATTGAATATGTTGAAGGCATTTAGTCTTTTAGTCTGACTACATTATTATTATTATTATTATTATCAGTTAGAAATTTAAATGACCTAAAACAGTTAGTAAGTTAAGGCTGATTAGTTAATTACAGAAGCTGAAACAAATCGAATTGGCTATTGATGTCGTAAATTAAAAAAATTCAATATTAAGGCTAGAGCTGTCAGTTTTGTTGAAAGTAACAGGTGACAAACATATATCTAAATTGTTTTGTTTCGTCCAGAAATCTACTTTTCTTACTCGTTACACAATCTACTGATTGACACACTGCGATTTTTGATGGTCGGACAAGCCTTGAATGTGCACATCAAATACTTTTAAATCAATATATCATGGAAGTGTTTCAAATAATAACAACAACATAGCGAGTGAAATACAATTTGTAATGTTGATAGTACTATCAACAAACATTAAATTACGTAATTTTCTTAAAGTAATTGATACCTTTCGATTCATGTTTAAGACTATACATGTAGGCATATAGTTGTTTTGTAAAAATCTGCAACCAGTTCAGGTATGTATCTATACCTACATAAGTACCTACCTATAGATTATTATAACTGACGACTATACCTGTACGTGTTAAATAAAATACAAAATAAAAGCGCCGCTAGTTGTTGTAAATATTCAACCAGATAGTTTCCTCATACATACAATATACCTACCTATATGTACAAGAACAAATTTATCTCTATACATCTTCCTCTATTTCATCTTTCAAAGTGAGAAGAGTTAATTGTTAAATTGGACATTAACAATTAATTTATTATTTGAATGATTTCCATGTCTATTCTTATACATACTATACTTAGAGTTGTTGACAGGTTTTAATTGATGGAAAATTACGAACATTTAAAAAAATAAATGAGCAAAAAATTGAAGATAGATAGAAGAGAGGAAGAAAAAAATTGTTATTATTATTATTCTATATGTTTGGGTTAATTGAATGAGTTAGATAGTGAGTTGAATGTGTTTAATTAATTAAAACAGTATTACATTGCACAATTCCATGCATGTTTTAGTTAAATAGAGTACACACACACACACATATGTATATGCATATGTAGGTTTTGTGGTGGGTAATTAATTTTGAAAATTCCAGACACAAAATCCTAGATCTAATAAACATACATAGAAAAAAAAATATTTGATGAAAAGCGAATTTTTTCCATAATAGAAATTGACTTTCAACAAAATCTAATAAAAGTTCGATTTTTCCTAGACAGTTTCCTTGATAAAAATCAAGAAAATTCTATTGTTTTTTTTTTCTTTGTTTTTGTTGTTCCCATCGTACTTTCCGTCATAACAAAATCCATTATATGTATTTCCAACAATCATAATTCAATATTTATAAACTAATAAAAGTATTTGTATGTACTGATTATACGGGTAGATAGTGTATTTATAAGGTCCTTTCAACCCAATATACCCCTTTCTCTAAGCCGATTATCATACAATATTAGCCAGAATTTTAGCATACTATCATTATATGTACAATGTATGGTAGTTGTGGTAAAATGAACAATTTCAGATATTTCCCTTGTGAACGTTCTTTTTTTTGTAAACATTAAATCATAATAATAATAATATTAATAATGGAAAATCGATTATTTTATAAAATGTACGTCTAATAATAGTTCAACTATAAAATAAACCTGCTGAAGGTATTATAAGTAGTTGAGTAAATAAATACATGATTAAAATGGAAATCTTCTCTATGTGTCAGACACCTGTTTACAACAATGATGATTTTCTATTATTTATTCAATTGTAAAAAAATGGGTGAATACTCAAAGATTCTACGAACTATGGCTAATAATAAAGAATAGTGCCCACTCACTATCCAACTTTGCAATGAAATCTTGTTTTCTCTCACGATCCATCAGTTACGACCATCAAAGCTTACGCAGTCATGTCTTATCCGCTAAGATCTTATTGTAATATTGGATTAGACGTATTTGGCACTTGCTTCTTGATATGTTTAGAATCACAAGTGAAGTAGCTCTGTACAAAGTTATTACGCAGTAATGTTGCCTCAACACTGTCTAATTTATCATCTATTCCAATCTATAGAACTTTGTGCATCCTTAGCCAGATTAGTTTAGTTGGTGCCTTTATAATTCGCTCAAAACTTGCCATAATATATGTTGCTAGAGTATTTACACTTGACCAGTCGGCGGCGTCAGCGGCGAGAGCGAGAAGCCGCCGGCAAGTTTCTCGCATTGCTATTGATAGAAACTCGCACAGTTTCTTGCCTATAAGACAAACATGGCGTAATTGTAAGTGTAAATGTCACGAATTTCGAGCAAGTTTTAGGGCGAGTCATTCCACCGAATCATGAAATTCGCCAAAAGTTTTTTTTTATAGTGTAAATAGGTACGTTAAGATGAAATCCAAGCCCAAAATCGCCACTATCAGTTTCATCCGAGTAGAATCATCGGATTAAAATTGATTTTATTCGAAATTCTTTTCGTATTATCAAAGAATTGTGGAATATTTAAGTTACAGTTGCAGATCTTCAAATTTTGCATTAATAAAGTCAAATTATTTTTGAGAAACGCGTTGAGAAACAATTTGGGCAACACTGGTGTAGATTTGATTGATAAAATAGTTAATTTGGCAGCAATTAGGCTTTACATAATTTGAAATTTTTAAAATTAAAATTTGTCTACTTTCACTTTATTAGATTTTCATTAACTTTTTGAAAGCTCAAGGCTCCCATGTCTCGACGATGACTATCAACAAGTTTAGTCAAAAATTAAAGGTTAATCAGTTAAGCTTTTCAAATAATAAACAATTTAATTTAAATAAAGGAACTGTGGTTTATGATTTAATTAAAATATAATGAATTACATTAATTTTGTTAATTACTGTTTTATTTATTATTATTATTATTATTATTATTATAATATTTGATTCGATAAAAACACCCCTTTTTAGATTGGTATGGATTAATGTTAATGTCTCAATTTTTAGTTAACATGCAACATAAAAATGTTATATTTTAATATGTCTGCATAAATTACAGTTTAAGCCTCTTTTATGATTTACATTTATAGAAAAAAGGAGAGGAAAAAAAACACTTTTCATGTAAAAAAAATTCTGTTTTATTTCAAACAGTGGAATGGGAAAAAGCGATTGTTTCAAATAAAAATAAAGCACATATTTTTCCATTATTCCAATTGGTAGAAAATTCAATTTTCATACACACTTGTAATCAATCGAATCCAATAAACTGTAAATATTTTTCAATTTTCAGGTGTATTTTTTTTCCATCGACATACATACTACAGAGCTACTTGTTATTTATTTTCAACCAATATAAATTATTCATTATTATAGAAATATTTTTAATTGGTGACTGATTTTAATGACCCAAACTCCACGGTCCACTTAACACCATTACCATTAATCCTCTATTTCTTCTTATCTTATAAAAGTCCGGATACTAAATTGATAAATATTTTTCAGTAGAATTGATCCATGAGACAGAGAGCGAGAGAGAAACCAGTTTTTTTTTCCCAAAAAAAATAAAATAAATCGAACATATTCAAAGATTCTTTAAGCATACATTAGTGGTGTGTATACAAAACTATAGGTGAATATAAGGCTAGATCAACCCCTTTTTTTTTAACCCTCCAATATTCTCCACTGCTGCAGCAACCCGTTTGATTCTGAAAACTGGGAAGAAGAACGTTCTTTGCCGACAATGAAACGAACGGTTTCTATACCGTACCGTGGCGCTAGTATCACAGTGTAGTAGAGTATGTGGTGTGCGTCTGTATGTGTGTGTATAAGCAATACTGCTGGATTTGGTCAAGTTTCAGTTCAGTTGGTGAACGTTTTCAGAGATGGTTGTATCAGTCGTCGTCTGTTCAATCTAAGAAAGACAACAAGGCTTTAGTTACGTCGTAAAGATATTGTTGTAGTGTGATCAACGGGGATTTTCGGAAATTTTCTTCAATTACATTACGGAAAATTTCTTTTAAAATAAATTGTGTTTGTCTGTTGTGTTTGTTGGTTCGGCCCGGCCGTTTTCTGAAAAATTTCCTGAAAAGTGATTCTTTCACCAAAAGTCGGATGGATGTGTTTTCTAAAATAATAGTGCGACGGATTTGATTTTGCCGTTTTTGTGTTTGGTTTTTATTTTAAATAATTTTTAATTTTATCGGATTATTATTATTATTATTATTTGAATATAAATGAAGAAAATGGCGTTATTTTGGCGATCAGTTGTTAGTTTAGCAACCATAGCATCATCGATGGCGATTTTCATTGGAGGAGAACAGGATGTAGGAAGTCCCCTAAGGGTAGCACAATGTAGAGCTACTTGTCTTGAAAGGGTAAGCTGCCATATTTGTATTGTAAGAGGACTTTTATTGTCTTCCGGGTAGTTTTTTTTTGGATAAAATTCTACCTTTCTATGCTATGTAATAGTTTATCCGGCTTTACTTGACAATATATTACAAGATATTTTCCGGGTTTTCTAAATGTAATCGAATTACGGTTGTTATACCTATATTTCAACAAATTCGATTAGATTTCATATACATACTTATATATATATTTTTTTAAATTAATAATCGAATTATTAAAAACAAAGAACACTATTTTCGTATTGTATAATACAACTATTATAAAATGAGTACACCTGCTCAGACAATATGATTCAGCAACATTGATAGTTACAGTCACGAACTCCACGAGATTGTCGTTATACGTTCAGATCAGAAGATATCATCAAAACATGAGATGAACGAAAATGGAGGAAATTTTCTAAAATATCTATACCTACATATAGAAGAAGAATAATAAAAGAATTTCATAAATTACTTATTAATTTTTTTTTTGTTCGGCTGTTGTTATAATATAGTTGCTTGCTTGCTTGCTCTCTATTCGGTTAAACGCATAGAAATTCGATGAGTTTTTCTCTTGCGGGTTAATACAAAATTGGTTACAGTTTTTGTTGTGTATAGTTCCGTTGAAATTGACTTAATCAGCGGGTACCTAATCGGTTTGCCTGAAGCAAATCAAGCCAACAGCAATTTAAACTCAAAATGAATTAGAGAAAGAACGAATAACACAGCCTGACAAACAGGCTCTCTATATACGGTTTTTTTTTCCCAAAGTCCAGGTATAAAAGTCCCCAATACACATATATAACAACAACAAAAAAAAATTGTTTAAATCTAATACTAAGTGCGTGCCAGTAAAGTACATTTGATTGATCTCAATATTACGTGCATAGAAATGCATTTAAAAGTCGTTTGGGGGAGAATACTAAATGAAATTGGTCGAGGGGTGAGAGTCCTATTTGAATATATATTAACGATGATTCTACCATTTTATTTCCACTATTCGATATAGAGAAAATATTATTTTTTTTTTTTTATTATTTCTTTCTGTAGAATAAACATGTTATTCAACTTTATATCAAATCAATAACACACCTGTCAAATTATAAACAAAATCGATCAAATTGTGTGTTAAATATCGATCATTAGATCATGCGAATTTCAACAAAATTCATTAAATTAACATAATAGATATAGAGAACACGTGTAATTATTATTATTATTATTGGAGACGGACACTAATTTGCCGCCATAATGTTCGTGAAAAACTCTACAACATTAATCGTTGTTTATAAGAAGATGTAGAGGCGTCCAATTTAGTTAATTTGCAGTTGTTGTTCGTTTTTTTTCCCTCATTTCAAAATAATAATTGCAACCGATAAACCACATACATAGGTACGCTTCTATTCTTTTAAGGTAGAAAAAACGAAAAATAAGTATAATTCTCTAGCAGGTATATTACCTACCTACTATACCTAAGAACCATGGATGCTTTTAGTCCCTGATTTTATCAGAACATTACGTGATTGAAATTTGAAAATTTCTCAACTATTGAGATGTTAGTTTTTTTTATTGTGTTTATGTGTACCTAGGTATATGTGTTTGAAATTACCACAAGTATTCACCGAAAGTTATCAGTTAATTAAAATAATTTCCACGTGTAATTCTATGTAACTACCTACTCAGAATTGGAAATATTTCCTATTGTTAAAGATAAAAGTGGCGGTATAGGTATTTTAACTATACTTACACACAATTAAAATAACTGAATGAATTTCTATTTTATTGCTTCTATTACATGATTGACAGCAGTAGTCAATTTCTTTATGTAAATGATGATATTGGATTTGTTGCAATAATGTTTATTGCGAAAAATTTAAATTACAAACAAATTCTTTTATTTATATCCTAACAACAAAAGCAACAATAAAAAAAAAGAATCTATTCATATCTACATATATAAATTTTTTTTATTATAGATTCAAAATGGCCGAACTATAAATATTGAATTTAATCAACACGTTTTTAAAACTTAATCCGTATTTTAATCCACAAATAACTAATCTTTTGAATTGTGGATTTATTGGGTCTTGAAATTTGAATAACTACAGTTTTCTTCATATTTTCTTTCAATCCTTTTATTAAGTTGATTTAATACAGCTGTAAACTAGAATTACTTGTTAAAAGACGAAAAATCAACAATCTAAGAAGACGTCTAGTAGTTTATTAAAATTATTCAACGTGTATTATTATTATTATTGTTATAAATTCTTATCATGTAGGTAGGTATACAACTGGCAACTTCATTAAACATTAATATCAAAGTTGAAATGAAAATATACGACTTTTTCATTAATTAAACATCGACTGTGGAAAATCAAGATTTGCTTCCTTGTCATGACCAACAATACAAAGTTTTATGCTTCAACCATTTCAACTTGACCCGATTTATGGTCATCAAAATCTAACATGTTTATCAAGCAAATTTTGATAGTGTCATTGGAAACCCTCAGATTATTTGAATAAATCTTGAAATTTTACACAGACCCTTCATGTTATACACCCCCTGTTCTTTGCTGATGGTTCAAAAGATTTACTTTCGACTATCTACTGTCACTTTTATTACTTTAAAGTCAAATTGACGCGATCAAATTTAATTGGAGTATATTGGGGGTGTAGAGAAAATTTGCAATGAAAACTTGTCTGGTGAAGATATACCTACATGATAATTTTTACATTTAATAGTAGGTACCTACATTTTGATCCAACATTAGGTACCTATAGTGATAGTGTAAAGCACGAACGATATTGTTTTTCACAATTTCCTAAAAATCATTGTACAATGTTGCATTAATTTTGAAATTTATAATACAATTAGAGGTGGGAGAAAAAGGAGAAAGTATCGTTGAAAAATCCTGAAAAATTAATGTCGATTTTGCACAATCACGTAATGACTTTTCCCCTCTTGAATGGTTATTCAAATAATCCGATAAGAGTGCTTGAAATTTGTATTCCACCATTTCCATAAATTAGTGTACTAAACCCGCATAAATACACACACACTCTCTTAAAGACGTATAGATACATCTTTTATATGTATAAAATTGAATTTCTCTTCTTATCTGATAATAATTGTAATGATAAAGATAATGAAAGGTCTTAAGACATTTGTCCCCTTTTGTATATCTTTTTCATGACTGATAAGACAACGCCTGTTATTTCTGTTACACTTCTCTTCTTCTATCATTAACTTTGCAAACGACATCGACAAAAGGGGGAATTCACAATGAATCCGAAATTAATTTAGCATTTAGCTCTGATAGAAGATTTGAAACATTTGGAAATCGTATGAATGTGTTGTGCCGCCGTCTTATCACAATTAATACAAAACTAGATTAACTAATTGAAACAAAAGATCTTCTACATACAAACATCCATACAGCTGAATTCAATCATGTGAATTTCGGGTTATAGCAGGAGGATTCATGGATCAAATTATATTTTCGTTTCTCTGTTGAAAATTACAGGTTTTTATATAAATTATTTTGGAATTACTATTCGTTCTTTTTTGCTTTTTTTTTTTTAAAAATTAACATGTCATACAATATTTGAATGCGCGCATTCATTTCCGTTGCAGTTGAGAGCTTATCAACATTTCCTCAACTGGTTTTCTGTGTAATTTAATAGTCTGGGAAGACTTGTTATAGTTTTCTTCCGTTTTAATTCGCCAAATTACTATTAATTTTTTGTTAATTTATTACATTTTTGAAATTTATTCGTTTAATATAATCATATAAATTTACATTTTATCTGTTATGTTTGTTCTATGAAAATACCGACAGAAGTATTTATAACTACCTTTACTATTTACTTTTTAGATAACAGGCATTTGTATTTGAGATTGGCGATACATGTTCAAACACAGGTGGGTTTAAATAGTACTAGGTATATAGGTGTGCGGGTTTATGTGTCTGTGTTTCTAAGAGAGATAGATATAGGTGTAGATAGATAGATATACAAATAATAAAACAGAGAAATAGGCATGTTTTTGTTATTAATTGAAAAATTTATTAATACAAGTCGATCGTAAAAGCAATTATGACTCTCTGTATAACTATAGGGAAAAGCAACCGTCATTTCGTTTACTATAAAGACCCTAATATTTATGTGGAGACACGATTATAGAGAGAGAGAGAGAACGAACCACAGTTTGTTATCATTAAATGATTTGAAAAAATACCTTCATTATACAATATCACTTCCTCTTATATTACACCGGAAATATACTCAATTTGCTATTTGCTATTTGGATCATTTATTTGAAAAACTCTTCCAATCGAATTGTACTCGGTGGATTAAAATAAATGACTTCCGATAGATTCATGTTCTCTTTCCGATTCTCTAGTGTACTGACTGATGTTGTAAATCTTTAAAAAACTATTATTTAGATTTCCTGAATCTGTAAAAAACCTCGACCCCAAATTAGAATTTTGTGTTTGGACAAAATTACTAAAGATTAACAATTTTCGTTAGGGCACTACAGAATATCAAAACATTACCAATTGTTTTACATACTAACGCCTACTATGATCACATCTAACAATAATTTTTAAATTATTCAAATTTTAAATTAATTCATTCAGCAATCGTTTGTAAACATTTCCCAAGAAAAGCTGAAGATTGATAATAAAACATTAAATGTTCGGTAGTTATCAATTATTTTATTGATTTACAAATATAATCAATAATTGTTGGTAATTTATTTTATTCGATCATTTCATTTTGTTAGCTGAATATCAATAGATTAGCGGATAATTTAGCATAATTTCAATGGATATTTGTGATTATTTTACGCTATAGTTGCGTTTAAAACTGTAATATACATAGACAGGATGGTGTATTTAATAATGGATTTCCTTCCTGTATTGTTGTTATAGATCTTGTACCCATATGAATTATTGATTTACTGCATAATTCTGTTTTATTTATAAATCACATTATTATTATTATTATCTTTGGTGCATTTGTGAAATAGCGTGACTTGTATAAACATTTTAGCGAAAAACATGAAATTGTTATTTTTCTATAATAAATTAAAGATATTATCCATAATTAGGTAGGTATATCAAAAAATAAACTACAACAACAAAAAAGAATTAAATACAATCGTGTTATTGTTTTCGTTGAACAATTATTATGGTCATAATTCTGATTGAATTATCTTGATCGTTTCCATTTTCAACTTTAGCAACTCATCCGTTCCGGATGTTGCTGTTATTATTGTTGTCTATCTGAATCAAGTGACAAGTTGTGATCTTTTCAAAAATTGAAAGAATAAAAATTTCTCCTTTGGGGTCATCCGCAAAACAACAAACCATAGGATAAGAAAGGTTAATGAGGCCCCGGACCTCACACATGGTCCTTGGGATGATGTTTGTTCGTTGCGTCGCGATTCGGCGGCGGCTGCCAAGGCGGGTGGTCGTCTCTGATATATCTTCTAGACTGGTTAAGATCCTATATGTATATTATACATACATATATGTATATATGTGAAAACATAACAAAGTAGAGCTTCCGAAAAATTCGTGTGTATCGAATCTATTAGTGCATGCAAGTTAGGAAATTAATTAGAAAAAAATAAAATAAAAAATAATTCAATAATCGAATTACACACCTTTAGGGGGGAAATATTGCTTAGTAATTCTGCAATTTACTTTCTTCTTTGATGTTGATGATTATAATGATAATCGAAAATTTAGCTCATGGAAAATACGGGTTCGTGAAAAAAAATTACATATAGTCTTGTAGATAAATTCTATATGGTACCTATATAGTCTGTAGATCATTATCTCACAAAGTCCTTCGAAAACAATTTGCTCCATTTCTTAAAGATACCCTCTAATACCACCACTGTAAATCAGGTATACCCATATACCTTTCGACCTCTTTGTTTTTTTCTGCATAGAATTCAAACTAACCTTGAAGACTGCAATTTGCGGTCCAAAAGAAGAAAAAATTGGATTGATCTTGCCGTATAGTTGTTGCATATTTACTGTAGTAAAATATCAGATTAAAACCTCCTTTTCCACATCATTTATATACAAACCATAACTATTATCCTTATAGAATATTCATGTGTGTGTATAATAAGTAAATGTATGTATATGCAATTGTGGCGCGTGTGCATCATCCACAAAGGTCGCGCCATTGCTACCTGTCGCCGGCGGTCTTGTAATTTACGACCATCGAGCCGGTATCTGTCATTACCTCAGTCTATCCGTCCGTCATTGCGATTGGATGCTCTACTAAACTATTCACACTATTCTAATATTCCTGTTTAGATAAATAATCTTTCCATCCTAGGGTATTCTAATGATTGCAATTCACCTTATTGATTGATCTGTTTTTTCTTATAAATGTAGTTATACCTACCTATAGGTAGATTTTGAAAGTTGTTTTGGTTGATTTTTGAAAATCATCAATCCTAGATAGATGTATTATGATTAGGAAACAATCTGTTTTTGGGTGCAGCTTAATTGGCACAACAAATTGAATGACTTCTCTCACACACAAGCCCACCTATTGTTGATTCTTATTCTGGTATAAACCACGCAATTTCTTTACTAAATAGATAACAACTATAAAACTTGACATTTTGTATTAATATTTCATTTGTATTGAATTTGTTCTCTTCAAGACTTCAATTTGAAAATATTTACGTGTCCATTTTAGTTTAGTCCATGTTCGGATTAGATAGACTTATCTTGTACTATTGTCAGATTTTTTATTTTCGTTCAACAATAAAGAAAAAAAGACTGAATTTGAGACGGATAAAGTGATTCAGGGTGAAATCTGAAAGACAGCTCCTTCAGCACAATGTAATAGATTGTAGATAAATCTTGAAGTATTCTTATCGTACATAAACAATCAAATAGAACGAAAAAATTCGGAAGCTTATTATTTGACAACGGAATAGTGTTGCAGCCAGCATTCACAACACCAATATTAATTCTGGGAGACTATTTAATTGTGGTTGTAGTATAATACCACCAAAATATGGCTATTGTTTCCGGAGTATAACAAAGCAACTCCGGTGTATGTTTGGTTCGATTAAATAAAATTTCTTTCGTTATATACCTATATGTGTGTGTGTTGTTATTGTTGTGTGTATGTTTAACTGGTGCGCGCCCGCCGATCGTCCGGATTCATATTCATGAACTTCGCCAATAAAATACAGTTTATTTAACATCGCCAACTGGCAAGATTTATGTATTGCGAATTTTCGCTGCCGTGTCCATTCCCAGAAGATGAATAGCATTCAATGTAAATGGGGAAGGACAAGAATAACGCTGATTGCACCAGAGGCAGAAGTCTGCCTGCTGTTTATTCTTTGCTTTCTCTATCTTCGTTGTTATAAGTTACTCTTGATCATCACTATAAACACAACTGTGAATCGATTACAAGTTTTCTAGCCATCAGGGTTAAAACTTGATCTTCATCTGTAGTATAGGTTCTATATACTGTGACTAATTTTGTTCTTTAGTTGACTTTCACAATAATTTCTCGTATTGACGGTTTATCGATAGACAAGAACTAATTGTTTAGTGCCATTTCTGTTTGTAATTAATACTCCTAGTACCTACCTGTTCTCTTTGTTATGTTTTTATGTTATTACGCTTCTTTTTCTATATTAAGGTTCACTCTAGTGTAGTGTATACACATAGGTATATGTATGTGGACCAGGTGTTTCGACGGTGATGAGCATTATTTATTATGGATATCTGACAGGTTATTTTGTTCGCGGGGTTAATTAGATTTATGATGTATTCGGTTCTGTTGGTTTAAATGATTCTTTCTGGGTGTGGCTATGGAGTCGGCGTACCTTCAGGAAGGAAGATTCCTCATGATTATCAACCACCAGCATCTAGTGATTTCATAAAATAAAAATTAAATCTAAAACTACTGCCGGCTTTTTTTCTTCTTTTAAGGAGGGGAACGTAAACTTTAGATCGAACCGTTAGTGTATACGTTTCTTCTCGGCTTTTTGCTTCTTGTCGCCTGTCGACAATGTTTGTTCAGACCAAGATAAACTTAAATTCAATGGTGAACATCTTATACACGCATACACACATATCTATATTGAAAACCGGTACCGTTGAATGCGTCGTAATCGTGGTGTTTCTTGCGTCGTTACGCGTCGTAAGCCTGTAGGCCACAAATAATGAATTCTCTACCCGATATTAGCATATTAATCGAATTCGGCCCCCGCTTTGCCTCGTCGTATACATGATGATGATCATCATCATCATCATCGTCGTCGTTGTTATCTGGTTGTCGATTCCAATATGTGTGATCTATTTCTTGTTGTTAGGGTTGATTCTTGCCTATTAACTACCAACCAAAAAGAAAAGAAAAAAACAATGGCTTCACTTGTAGTAAGTCGTATATTGTGGATTCTTTTAAATAATTGTGACATTGTACCTATATAGCGATTGATTGAATTTATATATTGGTAAAGTTGGTTTTAAGATGCTCTTCGTTTATTTGTTTTGTTGGTGTAGTGTTTCGACTTAATTTACACAAAAGAATGTCGTTGTTAGAGGAACAACAATCGAACAGCCGTAATTACAGTAAAAGGTTTGGTGAGGATGATGTGTTCTTCTTGTTGATTGAACGTAATTGCGCTTGCTAGTAATATTTATTTTGATACAATCTATTTAAATCATTCCATATATACATAGGTAAATGAAGGTTATATATAGTTAGTGTTATTGTTCCAATTTGAATGGATAGACCTACGAATGACAACATGGCATCTTGGAAAATGTTGATGAGGTAAAAATGGACGAATGTAAAAGTATTGCTTTGAAGACTAATAATAATTAGATGTTTGCAAATTGGAATTTATGTTTAGTCTTTTATTGGTTTTACATAAAGAAAAGAAACGTTATGCATAGATAATGATGGTGTGTTAAGTTGAAAACTCTCAACTTAAATTCCATAAAACACATTCAAGACAAAGGATCGTAATACCTGCCTGATTAGATATTTAACAGCTAATGTTCATACAGTTTTTCCCTAACATCGTTACAATCATATTACCAATTCTCTGCCGTCTGTTTAATTATCCATATTATCGTAAAATTTTACATTTGTATTGGTTGTTAACATTTATTACCACACAACTAATCCATTTTTATGTAAGATTTGTAACTTTACTTTTTTCTTTTATTCTTTCATTCTCTCTTTCTTCCTCTTTCTTCCTCTTTATATAGGTACTATAAGAAATAATAAGATAAATGGGTGGCATCTTAAATATGCTTGATCATCTTGACTTTATATTCGAATTCGAGTTGAAAGTCACGATTTCAGTGCAACTTTATAATTAAACATGTCCCACGTATAATCTGTACAAGTGTTGGTTGTGGTACTGTTGTTGTTGTTGTTGTTGTTTGAAAGGGTCGACAGTGTATATTCATTACGCGAAAGGTATGTTCGTTGTGCCTATTAAAAGACGATCCATGACCATCTATGATCATATGCATCGTGTCATTGTCGTGAGAAGGGATTTTAATTGTTGTTGGTTTGGGTTTCTTTAGTCGCCTGTTGTGCATAATTATATACCACTGTCGTTGTTGTTGTTGTTGCGGTTGTTGTTGTTGTTGTTGTTGTTACTATCACAATTGCTAGATTTTATAAAAATGTGGATCACGGTTGACTATTCCTCTCCACATATACATACATATGGAAGTTATGTGACTAATGCTATTTATTCACTACCGCCTATCCAGTATTGTCCTGTAAGAGGCTAAGAATGTACATACATACGTGTACTGATATATCGACTAGGCTTTGTGTAATTGAATAATTTATTTTCCTCATTTAAATTGTGTAGATTTGAATTTAGTCGATTCATGTACCTATACGTATACATATACTTACGCAAACATTATTTGTGATTCATATTGTTCAATCAACTATACATGAAGGTTGTTTATAATGTCCTGATTTATCGTATATTTGTCGATTATACATAGAGAAAAGTTGGAGCTGAGCGCGTGCCTACTGCCAAAATATCATCAATCAGTTTGGGTAGAGAGAGAGATTTTTAGCTTGTTTGTTCTTGGTCATAGGGAGGTTGATCTCTATACAAAAGAGAACTCCCTATAGATTCTTTATATCTGGGTAACTGACCGTAGTGGATTTAATTCGGTTTTGCACAGTGTATACAGTCCATGACTCATCTATATTGAGGCACACACATTTTACTCAACAATTTACTATTTTTCTATTGTTACAATGCAACTTTTTCCTTTAGTGAAATGTAACTGAAATATTTCTGAATTATAATCGTGAGAATGGTAAAGAGAGAAATTGATCTGTTCAGAATATACATATACTATAGATATAGGGAGGGCGGTAACAATCATGACAAAGCGTCGATTTATATCGAGCAACAGAACTGGTAATGTATCCAAATTGATATAGAACTCCTCAATAATATGTAAACAGAATGTGAGGAATAATGGTTATAAAGGCCTGGGGGTGAAATCTGGACGCGCATATGTATATTTCTGTTGTCTGTATATGTGTGTATGTGTGTATAGATCCACCGCACAAAGGATAATTCGCATCTGTCGCCCGCGCTGGCCCTTTGATGATTTCCTATAGTTAACCCGTATTTAATGCGGACATATATAACGTGCTAATGCATACATATATCCGCGCTAAATTCGTTAAATAATTTGTACGCTTTGATGTATTGGAGCTTTTGTATTTAGGAAAGCATCTCTCTCTCTCTCTCTCGCGCGTACTGCGTTTGCCTGTTGGGATAACGAGAAAAGATTTTTTTTACATTGGTTAGCTAGCTAGATAGTGTCGTATGATAAATGGCAAGTGGACCAAATTAAGTGATCAACGATACATCATCAACTTTGAATTGCATCGTATCAGACCTAATATAATCATGAACAACTGAATCGAAATAGATAGAGATAGGGATATACCTATATGTATATAGATATGTGTAGTTGAATGCACTACATTAAACAAACAAACAACGTATTTGAATTGGTAATGGTTTGTATGTATGTATGTATCTGGTCTAGGTCTCATATCGTGTCGATGTCGGAGGTCAAAAGACCGCATTTGATATTCTTGCTATCCTGGGTTAAACGGGCCGGGCAACTTAATATTTAGAATAGCCTCTTCGAATCGGTCCGGTTTAAACGGCCAATAACATTTATAGATGCTTACAAAATGCTGAGACTGCCAACATAAATCCCAACGAAGGGCTACTCGTTGTTATTTAGATTTTTACATCTGGATCCTTATTCTTATCAAACAAGAAAAACCAAAACGATGCTTGAATAGATAAATTTTATAACCTCTTTCCCAGAGCCCCCGACCGACCACCCATTGAAATAACCACAAAAATCGATAGTTGTTCATTCTGTTCTCAACACTGGCCGATTTGTAATTGTCTGATTAAAGACGTCCATTAAACTGTTTGAAACTGTTAACATTCAAGCATTAGGTATAGATTGAATTGCTGGCGAGATCAGTTAGTTTAAATTTCCAAAACATCGCCTACGATTCTACATAGTCAATTGATTATTATCTATCTCTACATGCAGTTGTTTTTCAACATTACCACTATTGAACGAATATTTGCAAACAAAACTTGACTTTTGGTATGTCGTAAAGTGTGTATGTGTGTGTGTATATACATATAAACGTATTCGGTGTATCCGTTCCCATCATTTAAAGGAATTTAGATTAAAGTGTAGCAGAATGTTGGTATCTTTTCCAACAAACAGAACAAGGCACCCACCATAAACCCGTCCGCGGATACTTTGCTGTCGAATTTACACAAAGTTTCGGTAGTACTTGAAAATCGTACCGCATGTTTACATTAAATTGTGTGAGACATTCCATTGTACCATTAACATTTAATGGGAATTATACCAACGCGCGCACAGTATTTCAACAAACAGACAGACAAAAGGAACACATGTTTTGCGACATCCTTACAACGTGCCATCACGTGGAACACAATCGCCACAGAAACGATGGACGACTCGGTTGTATTTTCATCGTTTGTTATTTTGTTAAGTTAACGACAACCTGCTGTTGTTGTTGTTGTTGTTATTGTTGGTATGATGACGATGTTCGTATAATTACGTTAGCCATTGTCCTATATGTATAGATTAAGTGTAAAATATGGAGTACCAATATGTAGATCTGTTGCTGAATTAATACAACTACTTTGCCAGAACATACACACACACACACAGACAAATATCCATCCGGTCAGATGTTTAAAACATAATAATTATTTATTTATTCATTACATCATGGCAAGGGATCGTTCTCTTTGATGCTTTGCAAATTAAAATTGTATGATGTATTTTAATCGTTCCAAATAAACCGTAAAAAGAAGGTAAATGTTTATGGTGTCGAAACATAACTCTGGTTGTTGTTCTGTTGTTGTTGTAGTAAATTGTTTATTTTATTTTATTTTATTTGTTTTGTTTCTTAAAGCTTTCTAGTATGTTGAAAAAGCCGGCTTTTATTTAAACCGAGCCACATTAGTATTCATATTTCTCAATACATAATGGCTGGGGATAGTTTGGGCGTGTAAAATGTCACCCTAATGAATTCTGCGACCAGCTGTGAAACATTTTTATACATGACGCGTTTCACTGCATAAATTCCTATACATAACTAACTATACAGTCCGTCGTATACTTATTGCAATATATGCAACATACCCACACAGAAAAAACAAGCACAATTCATATGTCTTCTCGTCCATAGGTATAGTTTTTAGATGAAGTCGCTGCATGTGTTACCATTTTAACTTATTACTATTGTTTTAGATTTTTGTTCTGTTTTTTTTTACATATAGATACCTATATATTATTTAAAATATGAAATTATTTTGTTATATCAACGGGTGGTAGCGGCGCCCTATCTTCAAGCACAAGTTGCTTTGATCCTGACAGCGTAAACAAACAACACAGCAGTAAAGATTTTACAGATACATTAGGCTTTATTGCCTACAGGTACATATTTCATCAAACAATTTTCTTTCTTTATTACAAATTAATATTTTGTTTTTGTTCTTTTTTGAAAAACATTCAAATGATTGTAATTAAAATTAGACTTTTGGAGTTTCGCTACCAACCACCATTGGGCAAATTGAGTTGGTTTTGGTGAAAAATGTGATCATTTTTCTTCTTCCAACTTGTAAAACAATTAATAATAGCTTGCGTGGTAAAGCCAATCATTAGATGACACGGAAGGAATACACTTGAGATTCCTCCTCCTTTCACACCGGTATCCGTGATTGTAAATTGCAGATTATCAAGGAAGTGTTGTTTTCCTAACATTTATAATTCCATTTTGTTTGTGTTTTTCTTTCACTTTACACAAATATTTCAACGATCGTCGTATAACGTAATGGTCAAAGTAAAAACGGCATTTCTATTGCGTCTCTCAACATGCATAGTTTCTGTTTGAAATACACAGGAGCATTTTCGGAATGTCTTTTGTGTTTGTTGAGACGACACGAAATTATTGTGAAAATCAATCTTTCTAAACATATTTTTGTGAAATCAAACGAAAAACTCATATTGATAATAAACGATTAGTTGAGGTTACTATAATCGATGTAAATGATCAGTTATGGTAATGATAATGATAATTGAAGAGAAAATTTCAATTGATGTTCACGTGTTCTGTTGAAATTTTTGGTGTGCCATTGCTGTTATATACCTGCCGGAGGCCACCATCGCTGATCAGTCAGTTTGGTTGTATTGTTGTTATTGAATTGCGAATTTTAATAACATTTTTCATTAAAAACTCAATACCTTTATAAAACTGATTATTATTATTATTTTTACGTTTCAGTTCTCCTATGATGGTCCAAATGGTGAATCAATGTGTCTGCAAGGCCCTGACTGTTTTATGGTAAGTTACATTTTATGAATGTAATTTTCACCTTCACTGCTTTCTATAATGTTTTTTTATTTTTATTTTGTTGTGGTTTTGTCGTCTATGATTATGATATTTTTGTCGCGTTTTTATTGTGTTTGTTTTTTTATTGGATTTTGTTGTTTTTGTTTTTCCTTTTCAATGTTATGTTTTCCTCTTCGATCCGTAGAATTCGAATCCGGTGAAATGCCTTAGCTCAGAAGCCGATTTTTCATGCTCTACCGAACTTACACCTGTTAGTTCATCAGCTTTTACCTTCAATATTTTATTGAACAATTTTTTACATTACCTTGTATATAGATTTTTTTGTTGTTGGTAACATTATCATTATTATTATTATTGTTATTATTATGGTGATAGTAAATTGATCCAAGGTTGTATAGTAGCTCGTGGTCTCATCAATTTCAATTAGATAAATGTTCCGATAGAGGAGAGAATAGAATCTATCTCCTATTTAGATTTCTCCTCTGTCCGTCCGTCCGACCGTCCGTACGTCTTCTTGTTTGTAGTCTATACTTTGGGAAACAATCGTCTGACTCCTCTCTACTACACAACTATCAATTCAATCTTCCGCAGTAGCAACAACTGGAGCCGCTTAAGTAACACTGTAATTGCGCCTGCACCTTATAATTTCATTTGCTCGAGGATAAGTTCATTTAACACCATCTGTTTTCGATAAAACGCTATCGGCAATGTTCAGATATTTCATTTGCAGCCAAGCAAAAACAATCCATTTACATACCTACCATATAAGTATGAGTGTGTATGTGTGTATAAATAATACAATTCACTATTATATCCTTCCTCTTTATATCTGGAATTATATGCAATAGGTAGAATGTAGTGTTTGGATGACTTTTGCTTTCGCTCAATTGTTGTTGTTGTTGTTGTTGTTGTTGTTGTTGCAGATATCTTAAACTCAACATTAAAACTAGTTTGTTTTACAACTTGATTCTCTCCAATTCTATCTCTATTTATTTCATTCTATGTATATCTCCTAACATACTCCTCCTATATACAGATATAGGATAGATAGATATTTGTCTTATTTAGCAAAACTTATTTGGCGGTGACAAATTATACTCAAATCCCGGAAAGTTGATTAAGTTACAAGTAGCAAACTTCCACTTGTAAATAGCACTATAATTTAACTTTGTCTTTATTATTGAACCGGATTGTCGGAATGGTTTTATCTATCTATGTGTTTGTTGGTAGACAAACCGCGTTGTTCCGCTTGTGAACGTGACAACACCGAGAAACGGATCTATTCAGATGAGCGAGAAAATTGCAAATTCATGATAACACACACATACACACACACAAACATACAACAGTAACAGTTGTTGTAGTCTTATAACAAGTATAGAGAAGTATAGTTGTTATCATGTGTTTATCATCCAACATTTATTTTTATAAATGAACCAACAGACAATTATAATGATAACAGCTCACGTTACCTGGAAATTCATTAAACGGAAGTAACACCGCACATAATTGTAAAGAAACTAAGTACTACAATGTTGGTGGTGTTTTTTTTTTCTTCAAAATTTACAATCCCAAAACCAATTGTTATATGATTTATATGTTTTGAAAGTTATTATTTTAGTTTAGTATTTTTCGGAAAAATTTACAGCACTATTGTTGTTAAAGGTGAAAATTAAAAACAAACGGCACCGTCATTTACGAAATATATAGACAGGTGTGTATGTATTGTGTCTGCATTTCAGGGTGAATTGAAATGTCACGGTAATTTTTTTCTCTGTCTCTCTCTCTCTTCGTACACATATGAAATCTGGATTTAATATAAAAATGTGTATTTTTCGTACCTACACGAACTATTAGTGTCACTTGCATTGGGGTATTTGCCACTGTTTAGGTAACACTTTAAATTTGTTTTTGTCATTTTTAAAATATTCAACTATCATAAAGGAATTCATACTAAACCAAATTCATCTTGACAATTTGAGAAATACAGAAGGCAGATCGATTAAATTGAATTCGGTATATGATGATAACAGTAGACTTGTATTGGTTGAGATTTGATCAATAAAACATTAATAAGTGGTTTCCCAACTGGAAAGAAAATCAATGGTCTTTCTATTTTATAACGTTAATAAATTCAAATTAGTATATTATTTTAAAGCTTCAATATTCGACTGGAATTTGAAATTCTTTCAAAATGAGATTTTCTTGAATTATATGGCCGTATTGTTGAGAAAGACTAATACGACAATTCCATTACAATAGAATAGAGATGGAAGAAGAATAAGAACTGAAAGTTAGCACGCTATTGTTGGATGTATGTATGTATGTATGTATGTATGTATGTTGCAGTAGGAATGTTGGATAAGATTTCTGGTCCAGGAAGAGTCTGTTCCCGACAGGTCTTTCAATAACTAGATATCAATAGTAAGATAGCGGTGTGTGCGCGTAAATGTCGTTTCGCTGTTTTCTATCATTGACATTCCTTCGATCCGTTAGTATAAAGTTTCTGTAATTACAGAAGTGGTATTGTGAATAGGATTGTTGTCGTCGTTGTAGTCGTGCCTTTAAAGTATACTCACTCACTCACTCAGATCTAGATAGGTTTTAGTTTAAGAGGCACGGCCATGACTCCAATTCCTGATTAAAATCTATTCATACATATAGGCTCCAATTTACAATAAGTTTCGTCACTTTTCCTTTAATCTCTGTTCTTTGATGAAATCTCAAAGAGACATAATAAATGTTGTAGGTATTTGGATTGTGATTTTAAAAAAGAACTTATTATTTATGGTATCTTATTACTTGTGTACCGATTAAATTGAGTCAAGGTATTGGGTTCAACAAATTACAGTGACCGTGATCGTGTTGTGGCCATTACCTAATGTCGATATCTCACGGAGAAAGAGAGAGAGAAAAAGAGGAATTGTCTGTGTGTATGTATGTATACCTATATAGGTAGGTACGTTATGTTTGTATATGTATACACAAACGACGACCGGTCGTGAGTAGTCTTGAAAATGGTACCTACCTCTCTACCTAGTGCCGATATTGTCCGTCCACTATAAGAAGCGGGGCATGAGATGTGCCACCCACTAGAGATATGTGCAATAAATCCAACATTTCCAAAGTCTATTCTTTGTGGGAACGGTACTGATTGTTGTTTGTAAAACGTGGCGGCGACGATGATGGTGGTAGTAGTGGTGGTTGGTTGGTTGGTTGGTTGGTTGGTTTATATTGAAACAAGCCGCTGTTCTATCTGACCTTTAAGTTCAATCCACGGTAACTGGCGAGACAATGCCCGCATTGTTCCAACGATAACGAGATCTCTTAATACATTTGCAGTTGCTTGCCATCATCATCATCATCATCAGCGTTGTCGTTGTAGTCGTCACCGTTTCATATAGTCATAGTTGTTCTTCATTTTCTATTCCAGAGACATTCAAATGAATGCAAGTTGAACAATATTACTTTGCATATAAAAGTGTTTAGATGCTAAATTATGAATACTGAAAGTTTGGATATTTGTTTTGTTCGTACTTGAGAAAAATCTCATTTTATATTGAACTTCAGCTTCTTGAATCCTGATGAGAAAGTAACATCCTTTTAAAACAATATAAGGTTTCAAACTGACCTTGCGTCACATTTGTATTTATCGATCAACTTCTTGTTGACTCTTGCCATTTTTTACTTCACCGAATTCACAGGAATCTTGTAAATATTTGAAATATTTTATTTTTGGCTTTCTGAATAATAAAATTTGTCTACTTTTTTTTCTTCGTTTTGTTGTTGTTATTCTGGTCTTTATATTTTTAAAAATCTATTGTGTGTGAGTTTTACTTGTTAGCAACTTGTGATAATCTTCAAGCAAGCTTATAGTGTCTTATTGTCACCTGAGAAGAATGTGAAATTGGGTGTATAGGGATTTTCTAAATATAAAAATGCACGATGTATGAAATTCATTGGAATCCTTAGTCCCTCTTTTTAAACAAGATTTCGATTTAGCCGGAGGGTCACCTAAATACAACACACCTATCTGTCACCTTTTAGTATTATTTCTATTCAAACAAGAAATCTCTTTCTGTTACCACCTGGATCTCTATTCATGTCATGTTTTGCTGCAAATAAAGTCTCTAAATACTAAAAGTGAATAATTTTTGGTAAAATAGGCATCGACCGTGCGTGAAATTGTTACTAGCCAGGTGTCCAACAATAATTGTGGGCATTTTTCGACAAATTACACCAAAATGAATATATACCCACCATATATGTCAGAGCTAAAGTGGTAGTGGTTTCTGTGTTAGGATGTTGTGCAAATACGTTAATTGAGCCGGTTTTTAAACGAAAACCATCTAAGTCCTATTTATAGTCTATCTACATTGATTTCATCGACTTGATTTTAAAAATTACATTGCAACCGAATGCCAACAATTGATATTTATACCATTACGATTGTTTTCAAGTCAAGTTGATCAAATCGAAATAAATCTAGTATACGTAAAATAACAAGGATTATAGTTAAAGTTGTAATAAAAATCACACAAAATGTTCAATAAATTTAGGAAAGACTACATTTCCTAATATTTATGAAAGTTGGGATTTATTTTATTGCCAGTTTTATGACATCAAAAATCCTGACGTTTTTAAAAAATATTATTTATTGTTCCCCTACTGTTTGTCCATTCGCTTTTTTCTTTTTAATACATAGAAAGAGTCAATTCGTAACCATAAAAGCTATAATACTAAATTATGAAACTGTCGAAAAGCAATAGAAGTACACATAAAGGTAATGACAAGTTTGGATAAAGTTTGGAAAAATTGTATACTTTGTCCAATAATAATTTGTTTATTTATTTATTTTTTTCTATTATTGGATCATAAATTTATCAAACGTCCCAAATTCTTCAAAACTCAACAACATATTATATATATTTGTAGAATAGTTTCATGCTTTTTCTAAATCAGTAACGGTCGTCACATCAGAGATCCTTGTCAACAAAGCTTTCAATTTGTAACAGTAATAAAATTTAACATTTTTCACGAAAATCAACAACTTTCCACTAGCAATATTGGAAGGTATGGTGTGGTCAAATATTTTCTACGAAATACACATTTGTTTTTGTTTCTTCTCCACTTGTTTTTTTTTATTATTTTTTTTCCCTGGTTTTCACGTTTACATTTCTTATTCGTTTGTGTTCTTATTTGAACGGTTTGGCCTCAGTGAACTCTCATCCTGCTCGAGGCGAAAGCCAGAAACAGTCAGCAGTTGCATTCAACTGCCAAAGTTCCGGCCACTAGCAGCCAGCAAAGCAAAAAGCTCTCTTATTTTACCATTTGCACTTTTTCTTTTTCCTTTTCTGCCTTCTTTTTAACATTACATACACTTACACACATAAAAGAAAAAAGTAGAAAACCAACAACATTGAACCTGTTTTGTGTAATTTTTGTCAAAAATTGCAAGCTTTCATAGTAACAACATATCGCGTCTCTGGTGTACAATTCACTCGATAAAGTGAAGTTTTGGTGTACTTATTGAAAAGGAGAGAAAAAAGCAAGCCGTCCACTATTGTTAAAATGTATTCAACTAGAAAATACGTTAAGCGATTGTAATGGTGGTGACTGAATATATAAACTGTTGGGCGAGTTATTAAAAAATAAAGTATAATAGGAGGGTGGTGGTAGGATTGAGCCGAATAATGGAATTCGGTTATAAAATTTAATTATTCCAACTTTTACACAGACTGTGAGAAGTGATTTTTTTTTTCAATTTTTAATAAAAAGAGGAAATTCGCACCAAAAACCTTCAATTTATTAACAATTTTTTAGTGGTGGAAATATAGATTTCTAATTGTGCGACTCAAATAATTGATGGGATGTGTGAAAAAGTGGATTAAAAACGGATCTTATAGCACTGTTTTATTGTTGTGTTGATGACAAAATAGTTATAATGATTCGCGTAAATCATATTTTTCCATCGTCAGATTCATTTATCAAATATTTATTGAAAATCCAATCGAGCGGTATAATAATAATTGATTGTAGTAGTAGTAGTAGTGTTTCTTCTTGAGCAAATTTTCCAACCCTTTTAACACAAGAACGATTATATTTAAGAATTTCTTCCAACATAACACTAATTAGAGTGAATTCTCTCGAATGGTAATTAGTACGTCGTCCAAAACTGTAGAAATCGCTTTAATGAACGATAATAAATGTTAAACAATTTCTAGAAGCAAAGTAGGTGGTTTTGTAATTTAACGCCTCCACAAACAACCCCCTCATTTTGGGGTGATTTTGGTAAAAAACTAATATATCTTTGTGTCGGATTTTTTTCTTCTTCTTCTACTGTGTGTTCTAACAATTTCTCAATATCTTCCATCTGATTTATGATTGTGACCAAGTTGCGATTTATTTTTCAATTTAATTTTATGATGGTTTTGGTGTATCCTGTTCGCAACACTCTATCTATCTATAGATATATACATATATATAAAATAAGAGAGAGTGGTTGGTTAGATAAGCCAGTCGCGACATGAGGGTTAATAAAAAGAACTGTAAGAAAGAAGTAACCGTATGTGGAATATGGTAACAGATTGCCTCAATACAACTACTTTTTGATATTAGATATTAGCTGACGTTGAATTTAGGAGGGTGGAAATAGATATATATA
>JAZBGY010000557.1:0-53147 GCA_037414755.1 Lydus trimaculatus | reverse complement strand
AGTAGTTTTTAAGATTACCCTCAACCAAGGAATTTATTTTACCGCTTTATATATTAGTATAGATTGTCAATACATATACGGGACATCTACTAAACACCACAGATTAATCGCATTTTTGTTATTTGCATAGAAGCGGTAATTCATAAAATAATCGGTCACCAATCATTGGACGGTAACTGTTAGTGTGTGAAATTCAGAATATGATTTTATCCAATTTTAAAATTAAGGTAATTCAATTAACTTTAAAATTGACTCTATATTGTAAAGACGTCACATTTGCATTTAATATTTCGATACAAATTACGTACATTATATTGATCATGGCTACATTTTGATTCTAAGAAAATGATAAATGCCTTAAATAACAAATAACAGTAAAATTTTGTACATTTAAAAGTAGAATTATTTAAGCATCTCAGTTGTATAACAAAAAGCTCAATAAACTCTTTAGAGATTTTTCATGTGTACTTTTGAATGTCGCACCATAAATTTTTAGCGCAGAATAAAAACAACAAAAAACGTAGTGATTATAAAATGGAGTTTTACAAGAGAATACGCTCCTTTAAAATTAGAGATAAATTTACTCTAACATACTACGTTTCTAACCTACTAAAACGTTGCTTTTGATTATATTTACAGGATAATCCAATTCTAGTGTTAAGTATCTATGTTTGTTCGTATATGTTTGTAGATAACCTTACGATAGTATCAACTACAAAAAAAAAATTCTGCACTATATGCGTTAATTCGCGACATAGAATATCAAGTCTGTCAATAAGTGAAGTTAATTGGATTGGCTAGATTCCGATAGGAGCCATGTAACCAGGACCGTAATAATGGCCACACAAATTGCTACGGTGTAACTTAATCCAGTTATCCGTCAGTATTTGATGCCTTTGTTCTGCTTCGAACGTATGTAAACATCATTCCACTGGAAGACTATACAGGTACTTACATCTTTTAAAGGTTCCATGTTTAAAGCAAACTCATACAACCTTTTGCTACAGATGAATTAGATAAAATATTCGTATCTATTCTATAGCTTACGACTTGAAACTTAGACTCATACATACGTCACAGTACTGATAAAGTAAAGCCTTTATAATTATTCTAAATTGGCTTGATAGCAGACAGATAATGAGTTGAGTTGTATACTGTAATTTACAGTGCAGTCAAAACAAACTTCCACATATATTGTTGAAACAAATAATTTTGCAATTCACAATAAAACTATTTAGTTTACATCATTTACCATGAGCGTAGTGAAACTTATATTCCCTCATGACCTTTTAAATTTGAATGGTCCTGAAACTGACCTCAAAAGCACGTATAATGTCAGTTAGACTCAACAATACATCTGTTTCTGTACAGATAGATACAAATATCGGACTCATCTGAAAATATTAGGTTACTATATTTCGCTGTGAAGATATATAAATTGATACATGCATCATATTGTTATGCTGACAATTTTTTTTTATTTATTGATCTCAAGAATAATTGATAAACATGGAACACCTTGTGTTGTATTGTAAATAAAACTACCGATTATGTGATATTTTAAGCGGATAGCAACAATTCTTTTGATGAAATCTAACTTAATTGTTTTTGATAAAGCTATTCGGATAGTTTGAAGCTTGTAGAGTTCAGGAAACTTTCATTTCTATCATATAACTTGTATTAGCGCTCTGTCAGTTTTCAAACAATGGTTTCCACGCGTACGCTTTCCAGATAAAAGTATTCGTAGTAGTTGAAGCAATATGTTCGAAATATGTAATTTATTTTCAGTACATATGGAGAAATCCATAGCTATGCCTTAGTTTATTGTAGAAGATATTTGAATAATCACAACTATTCACTTTGAATACGTTCAAATCATACATTTTTGGTGGATGCGCCGGGAGCAATAAATAATTTATTAAAGTACATGTTGAATAAACATATATTTTTATACATAAAGCTTATAAAAGCGCCGAATCGATTCGATAAGGCGTCTTTTTTTTTGGAGCATTTCAGCAGCTAAAATAGAAAATTGAATGTGGTTTAATAAATGATTGTTTATTTACGGCGTATTAAACAAAATTTATTGTACAAGTTATCTGATATCTATTAGTTCCACTAAAATGATTGCATTTGAATATTAATTGGAGAATTCGCATTGAAATTTAGGTAATATAAACACAAAATGTGTGATAATAGCTATTAGTACCATCCAAGTGGCACAAAAGCTTTGGATCTCTACAACAGTTATTACCAAAATTGTACAAATACTGAAGGATAAAGTTCTATGAGGATTTGTGTATAATATTAGCACTTGTGTCTATCAAAAAAACAAATATTAAGGTAAATTTAAATGATATTATTGTAGAATCATAAACGAGACGGTCTGTGAGTTATTATCATATTCGGTGAACAGAACAAGTGTACCGTGAAAGTTTGCAATCAATAAAAATATACCTCTAGTATTATTCTATGCATGCAAAAGCGGTTTTCTTATTCCATATAGGGAACAACATGTCAAATAGGACTTAGTTTAACAGTGAAAAGGATGAGCATGTGTGACATCAAATGTGGCATGTACCATTGATTTATGACTTTTGACATAAATGAGCATAAAACAGAGTCACCAACAATACATGAATAACCAGAATATTATTAAACTATCTTACAAAATATTGACTAAATAATAAATATTACATACACAATACACTGATACATATATCTACTATTATTATTCCAGATTGTTTTATAAAAGTCTGGAAAGAAAAGAAAAAGATTACCAAACTCTATCAAATCAATTCAACTTTAATCGTATACGAACGTTGAATACGAGCAATATTTCCCAACCAATTGCCATATCTCATTCTTCTCGTAATATGTATATATCTCGTTTGTCATAGTATTCTATTCAGCACTCAGAGAAAATAAAACCACTGACATATTTGAACGCACGAATTCACTTTACGAAACCTCTCAGCTGGAAAAGGAAACCAAAAATGCGACTTATATTCTATCAAAAAAAAAAGAAAAACTTCAACAAATACTTCCAAATACGAATTTCCAACATTCCCAATAGTATAAATAAAACAGATAAAACAATATTTATTTTTTCTCGGAACTATTATAATAAAATCAATATATTTGTGACAGTATATTTATGTGATTCAGGATACGAAAATATAATTATGTTAGTATATCTATATATTCCTATTTGGATGATATACGTTTTGGCGTTTTACGGTCGATGCACCACAAATAAAGTGGTAAATTGACGGAACGCACTGTCATGCAAAAACCGAAAGAAAATAAAGTGAAACTTTAGAATTTCTATAGGTACCAATTTTTGAGCGTAAATCAAAAAACTAACATTGTTTTACAAAAATAAATTTCATGAACAGTAAACAGAAACATACAACGATTCAGGGATTATTTGGATATTGTGCCATTTATCACTGCTGGTAAGAAAACGAAAAAGAATTGAATGATAAGACTTGTCTGTATCTCATCATAAATTGATATAAAATATAAATGATATACACAGATTTGCATCTACCGTCTTCTAGGCTTGATTTATTATGCAGTGTCTGAATTTCATTTTTTACTGTTCTTTGTACATTGGTTCCGTTAACATAAATATATACCTACATTTGGTTTTATGATACATATATTTTATGTAAATAGTTTATATACGTAGGTACATATAATGATACAGTATAAAATCAAATGATAATCTGTAAGAACATCAACTTTCAATCCTGTTAACTTTAGAGATAGAACCAGGTTAGATGTAGTAGTGGTGTCATCATTTTTATATATAATTTTCTTAGTAATTTTAATCTCAACATACATAGTTTTCATAAGGGAAGAAGGTGAATTTTAACCATTTCACCATTAACAAATCAAAAGAAAAAGTAGAATGTGTCAGTACTCATTGATTGGCTACAACAATTAACGACAAATAATTACTTAGTCGCCACTTAATCTGTTCATAGTTAATGTTACATCCTGTGTCTTCTTACCGAAATCATAAACTCTACAACTGTATAAATTTATACTAAAATAGTGTCAGTTATTATGATCTAAGCCAAACGTACATAGAGCGTTAAGAAATTATGATATTGTCTTATAATTACTGTTAGAGGGATAAAATAGTAGTTGGAGTTCACTCAACAATGTCAATTTTTTATAAATGTCTCTAAAATGGTTTGATATTTTCAGAGCCTTTTTGGTTTGCAAGTCTTTTTCAACACATAACTGAATCTTTATATTTAGAATTTTTTATACATGTATTTGACTAAAGAATAAAAATTATTTGCTTTCAAAAACTATTATATTTGTATAGGTATGTATCTCATAATAGCTGCTGTATACATTTATTTTTTGTGTTTTCTTAATCTCCAAAAAATAACAAGTGGTGGTTTTACATGTACTCAAATATGTGCACAAATACCAAAACACGTGTCCTACCCTACATAAGATAGTTTGCTTGCTAGCATTCAAGGTCTCAATTATTGAAATCATGCAGGCGTTTGCTCGAATAGTGTATCGTTCAATCGACAAAAATCTAATAACATGCCTTTATCACCTATCAACTCCACACGGTTGCATTTCAGTGTAAAAGTTAATCTAGTCTTGTCCAAGAATATTTAAATAGTCTCAGTCTCAACATCATCTCTCGTAATCATAGCTTTTCGAATGTAACACAAGATAGGTAGACTGACAATGAGATTATCGTTTATTTATATTTTAATATTCCAACAAATTTAATATGTTGATGTTTGAGTTGACATGTTGTACAAAAATGTTATTTTTATGGATACAGTTGCCGATTTTTATCAATACTAAATCCGAGTCAATCCGAATATATAATGAGTTTGGCATATAAATTAAATTCAGTGTTGCTACGAAATGAATTTTAATTAATGTATTCAATTATAAATATAGTAAGCATACAATACAACAGATAACAAAAATCAATTCAGTTACACTCATTATAGATAACTATAGTTTGTTTAATCACATTTTTATCTTTGTTTTACTGATCGACATAGGATAATAAATAACACAACATTTATAAAACAACACATAATTAGTGATAAATAATTATCAGTGTAATTAACATGTTCAACTATCTAACCACTGATAATTAACATACCTATTGTTTAAATACTATGATACCCCTTCATATGAAGCACCAAATTCATTTTAAACATTCCTAATCTTATTAAATAAGTTTATATCAACTACATTTCAACTAATGTTACTATTCTATTGCATGTTAGATGATTATTTATGACTACTAAGTACTTACCATTGACATTTCATGCAACTAAAATAAATATTGTATGAACTTTCTCATCATCACATACAATAAATAAGTGTACGACATCACCTCGTTTATCAGAATAATTTAATGTAACATTAAAGGACCTAAACAGGGTCATGTAAGGTTCAATTGAACTATGAAAACAATTGTTGAGGTCCTCTGTAAATATAACAAATCAAATCAACATTAAAAATTTTCATTAAATGGAATTAAAAAGTTTCAAAGGAGAATGTCAAGAGAACTCTGCATTTGTACCAAAAAAATATTTTCTAATGTTTGTTCATTAGGGCAAAAACATGGCAGAATTACTATTATCACTACTATTATACATCAAACAAAGTCAAATGATGGTAGTATCCTTAAATCAGAGAATTTATATATAAGAATAAGTACTGAAAGAGGCTGTAAACTACAATTACTTGGGTATAATCTTATAATAATTCAGGAACGATAGATAAAGAAATGAACCAAAAACTAGGAAAAACTGGTAGATTGTACAACTCCTTAAAAACCACATTCACGTCAAAGCAAGAGATACCAAAAAAAAAAAAAAAATAAAAACACAATTTTACCAGAAAGTCGTCAGGCCATCTATAGTATACATATAGTATAGAATCCTGGATTTTAACAAAAAATAATAATAAAAGCAAAACTGTACCTACTGAAATGAGATTCCTAAAAAAAATAAGAAGGGATTGCAAGAAGGGACAAAATAAGAAACGAAATACAGTAAACTCTCGTATAACACGAGTTCATACAACGCTATTTCCTATAGGACTATGACGTGCCAGAGATTTTACGACTACTGTTTTCATATAACGCGATTCTTCGTACAACGCGTCAAATAATAAAATACAGGAATTACCTGATTTAATAATTGAATCTACTTTAATTGTGTATTAAATTGTTTGCTTTATATTTACCGGCTTCTTATGTTTTATCTTTGTTTTGTATAATTATATTTTTATTAAATTTCAATGAACTGAAAGATTTTTCACACA
Source organism: Lydus trimaculatus (assembly GCA_037414755.1). Taxonomy (NCBI): domain Eukaryota; kingdom Metazoa; phylum Arthropoda; class Insecta; order Coleoptera; family Meloidae; genus Lydus; species Lydus trimaculatus. The sequence continues at coordinate 46,820 of JAZBGY010000557.1, read as the reverse complement.
GACAAAGTGCACCAAGAACTTTGAAAGCAGCATTTTTTTTATATAATCTTACATTAAGTCTTTAATTACTTCAATATGCAGTCAGTGGTGATCCTACCCATTCAGCGGGTGGGGTACGTATTAAAAATAAACTATATAGAAGACTTATAATTAGATGAAATTGTTTTCCAACCCATTCATCCCTAGTGTCACCTTTGATCTACGACGATTACCCAAATGAAGTCAACCTACTTCGTTAATATGCCGATATTATCAAGTATTACATGAGGCTGTTATTTATTTTTAGTAGCTGTTTTTGTAAATACAACATATTTATGATTCAGTATCAAACGATACATATTCATCTCAATTCAATAATACTTATTTATTTTATTATTTCAAAAAGTTGTAAATTTAGTGATTTATTTACAAATTCTATTACAATCTCTTATCAAATAATAAATTGTTATGTAGGAAAAAATTTAATTTTGCGTGTTTTTATTATTTTAAGTTAAAAAGTAATTGAAGCAGAGCTATCATAAATAAACGTCAACAATAGCGTGACTTATCTTATTGTTAGTTATTATCAATTTAACTGAATTAATAAACACAGGTCCTCCAATTACCTGTATATTAACTAAATATCCTTCAACAATAAACTTGATTTCACTTCTTTTCGGTTATTTGAAACGTTGAAACGTTGACAGCCTATTTAATAACAATTCTAACTATGAGATTGTGCTGTGATTAATTTTTCGAGTGTTTGTTTTGAGGTTTTATAAAAGTACCTATTGTATTCTGTTTATACATACATATACGTAGAGTATACTAGAGAGAAATTAAATGATGTATTTAGTAATTGTTTAGTCAAAATATACTTTATGTATAATTCATCTGTACAAGTAGAAATTGATTGTAGAGCTAGATAATTTTATTTTTCATTAAGTTTATTTTCTAATTTTTAGTGTTATTTGAACAAGAAAATAAATTTGCATAAACATAAACTAAAAAAGTTACCAATTAATTCACCAATACGCTTGAAGATTTTGGCTCTATGTTGCAATATATTAATTATATGTACAAATTATTCGAACGAAGAAAAGTAAGTCAGTAGAGAATATAAGTGATAAATGTAACAAACACTAATAGAAATGAAATATTATTAGAAAATCCAATTAGAGAATTGAAAAAGCTCTTATCATCTATGTGCCATGTTGCAATTACGTATTTAATGTAAATGTATTCAATTAATAAATATAACGATTTCAATTTAACTTTTTCACGATTCTATGAATATGCACTCTCTCAACAGCAGGCAATATCGGTCTCAACATTGTTGGTTCCTTTTTTATAAACACCGATATCTGTACGGCCGTAATCAAAAACAATGAAATAGAAGCTTTACGATTGTATAATATGTGACAAAGGCTGTATTTTGAATAAGTGCAATATTCTAATGGTATCAGTGGTAGGTATCAGTAAAATCAGCGTTCGAATACAGTACAGAATCAAACGAATATCCATCAATCTATGTCGGTCAGATTGGAGATTATATCCAATATGGCGTATCAACAACATTTATCGCCAAAATCCATTGATTTTTTAGTATATAGTTTTATGAAACTAATCTATTTCATTTACTATAAAAGCTTAATTAAAAATGAATTAGTATGTTTAAATGAAAGGTGATATAAATGGTTTCAAAATAATGATTAGAAAACTAATTATATTTGAATGGCCTCTAACAAGCATCAACTTCTAATGCTTTAAAGTGTAATTTAAGACAAAGCATATTCAGAAAGCAATGTTTCTCAAAATTCATTCAATTATATCAACTCTTCAAATTTAAATTATATTATCGTATTAATTATACTATAGTAATTGTGAAAATTTACATTATTTTTTGAATCTTTTCGAATTGTAAAATAAAAATTAGGATGATGTAATTGAAATTAATTACCAGCACATCTGTAATTTCAACATGTTTCTAATAATTTTAAAATTGTAAAGTTTGAATCGGTATTGCAGTAGTTAAATTAGTTCCACTAAGCGCAGAAGTCGAGTGGTGCTGGATAACAAAATAATGTTTCAAAGACATCGAAACTTTTCTGATTAGCAAACTTAACTTATTAACGAAGAAACAAAAAACTATATATTACAATACTATATATATATACACAAAATATATATTTTAAAATATATATACACGTATATGACATTGCAATATTATGGATTTCTTGAAACTGTTACAGGGATAAGCTTAGCAAATTTAAATTGCTGGGCGAGAATAAGGCAGCCTGTGCAAACGCCAAGACAGTTAGGTGTAAACAGCAGGAATACTACTAATCATGTGATTGGTGGTTAGAGTACAACTTAGGTCGTATCTTGCATAGGCAAACGTAGGGTTCGTATATTATGCTTAAACTCGGCAATTAAGTTAGGAGAACAGGACTATAAAACTATAAACTAATGAAGGGTTACGGTGTACACACAATAGGATATTGGAGAGAATTCCATTGTCTAACTCCCACTATATAATATTTGTGCCTTGTAACGATTGTTACATTTACATAGTTGTTATAATATTCGGAAATTTGTCAGTTATCTTTAGCAGTACATTTAATTTGCGATTTAAATGAGCCACTTTCGTACATTTTTCAATCGTCTCATATGGCGACTTGTATACATATGCTTCACTTTACGAATGTCAGTTTTAGCATTACATTTTTATTATGGATGTACTCTCATAATTTCTTTGCAACTGTTACAATCAAACAAACAAATCAGAGCTAGTTTTTGCAATTATTACGTCACTTTGATTATTCAGTAATTATTATTATGACATAGCAAAACTTTGTAGAATTCAAATTCCATGTTCTAATGAAAACCACGTAGTATCGCAATGTATTCCGTCCAAAAAGTGCAAAAAATATACTGACTTATTCCAACATTCCTCCAATTTTATTTCTACTCACTAAGTGCTTTTTATTATGTAATAACGGATCGATATTATAAAATTCTCGAGTTCAAGTATCTATAATCTACATACTGATGATAAAAATAAAGGATGTTGAGTAGAGAAATTGTTTCATGGCACCAAATTACTAATAAAAAAAGGATAATTTAGTGTAATTACTACCAAGTTAGTTAATAACAAATACACCCTTGGAATAGATCCAAATTGCACCTGACAGTGTTTCCAAAAATTACATTAATGAACGTTCTGAATCAAATTAAATGTTTCCCTGAAAAATAAAAATTTGACATGAAGTTCATTAATAATATTCTGTATTTTAATACCAACGTAGTAATATCGATAATTTCATGAAAATCAATTGTTAAAAACGAGCTAAAATTTATTATTTAATTTGTAACATCAAAATAGAGCGTATTGGAATTTGTTATAATGAGAAACAGTACTATATAGCTAAATCAAAACTCGCATTTATTAATTTATTAGTTTAAAATCTCAGCATCGTTAGCAGATTAATTATACTTGAGAAAATCGTTTGACCGAAACTAATCTTACGTGAGAACGGACAAATTTCCTCATTGAAATCGGTCACGATTGTGAAAGGTCTCATTGTCAGTTCTATGAAGCAATAAAGGTGAGAACGGTGTAGTAACCCTTTCGAGCTAACGAGAGCTAATTAAAAAGGGAATGAGACCAACTTTTAACTTTACTTTTTAACTTAGATAAAGTTTAACTCTTTAATATTATATTAAACAGCTTTTAAAGACGACTATTATTCTCCTTCTGTTTGTCGTCTTCTAGATGTTGTAATACAACTTTTAATTTTTATTAAGAACTTGTAAAAAACACAAATGAGATAAAAATTGAATTTGTTCTTCAGATGAATTTCTAACAACGTCATATTAAACATTGTGGTATTTAATTGAAGATAACATAGGACAGTAGATATTATTTGAATTCGAATTTTGATTGTAGTTTTAGCGGTGTTGAAATTACAGTTAAAACTTAATTTAAATAACAAAAGTAAAGACCTGAAGTGAAATTTCCATTTAAACGCTAACGAATTGTTGAAAAAGATATTAATTGTTACGTTGGACAATTTTCAAACAAGTGACCGAATAATTGGTGAAAAGTGAGAATCATTAATGTTGTACGATCAAATTATTTGATAAAAGGTAGAATTTAATCATAATTGAGTAAGTAATCAGTGACCTGGAAACCGGTTACCAAAAATCTGATTATATAAATATTCATGTGGGGATACACAAATGTGGATGATGCTTGCTTCTGGACATTGCCGATAAGGGCTGAGTGTAATAGTTGACGGCTACTGCATTTCAAACATGCCTGATAAACAACACTTGATTTGTTAGTCCTTTAACTTTGAAAAAATATTTGCTAAAACTAAAATATGCTTTATATACCTACACACTCATACCTATACCTACATAGTACATGTGTATAATTATACTTATATGCCATATTCATGAATAATATGCTAATTTTGTATACAATATGTTTATTTCTTCAATACAAACTCTTTTAATATGAGTTCAAATTGCAAATTACACCAACAAACATCTCTTCATATTTTTAACAGCCCTATAACCAACAATAACAACTATTTATAGAAACAAATGTCTTTATATACAATTATGCACCTTGTAATTTCGGTTATTTTCCACAATTTCTAATTAATGTATGTATACCTTAACTACCAATAAATAATGGAAGAGGCCACTATTCACCTCACAAAATAATACAAGAGACCTATAATAAAACGGATAAAAATATTCGTTACTATACACTGTTCATAAACTTCGTTCAGGTGAAATAGGAATTTATAGATTTATAGTAGTATTTCAAATTTTCTAAAGCTTGACTAATACTTTAAATCTTCAGTTATGCTGACAATAAAAATTAAAAGTATATAAGTACAAGTAGAAACATTTGACGTTAAATTGTGTAATAACCGAAGGTCTATCACAGTTTATTATTAACAAGTATCTTAAATATTTGAGTGTTTTTTTTTGCAGTAAAATCACCCTTGTGGGTGATTTGGAAATGGGAAAGATTATTTTGAAATTATGCAATACTGAAAAGTGGATTATTAAAATTGAATATTCTAAGTAATTTAATATATAAACCAATTTTCCGTTTTCATATTAATTCTTTCTGAGGAATAAATTATACTTTTTGATAAGTATTTAACCAAATGTTTACATGAACCACGACCTTTCATTCAATTTCTTGATTCGAAAATTGTTTCAAGTTACTGTCCTTCTCGCACTTGTTCCATATTGTGTAGTAACTTAACAAGTTCTTCGGAAGTTGTTTCAACTTGAAATGTCAATATTGTACAAAAATGTGACAAGTTATCGAAGTTGATACAAGTTGCTTGACAAGGTGTTTACATTATTGAGTTTTACATGATACAAAGTAACTTAAACTAGAAAAATTTGATGGTTATAATCGTAGCCATACAGAAAACTGATCTAATCGTATATATTCTCGGTTATTTAAACTATAGCGCTTTTTAGTTTGAAACTTTCAATCGAAAAATTATAGTGTTTTAAGTTAAAACTCTTCTCAAGTAAAGTTAAATTTTATGCTACAACAGTATTCATCTATCATTGTATCACGTTTATTTGCTTTTTATTATTACAACGTGTTTTTAAAGTAGCTACTAGGTCTCCGATTGATCATGTTTTTACAAATAGTGATGCCCAAACGTATATTACAACACCAGTGAAAGTAAACAACAAAAAAAAAACAAAAAAATTTTCTATAATTAATCCAGAAATTGTAAAATGAATTTCTATTCCATTAAGTCTGTATAGATGAAAAAGCCAATTTACGAATTGAAGGAAATTGTGCAGTTGAAAAGCTTCACAAAAAATATCTCTATGTAGATGAAACAAAACGGAGCATTTGTATGAATTTTGTTGAAACGATAAAATTACAGTTTACACATACAAAAAAGGGTCGTTTTATATTACTAAAGTTTTGTACTTACTTATCGTAACATATCTGTATGCTGTAAAGATTAAACTCTTCCTTAATTACTATAAAATAATGCTGTTAAAGTTGTGAAATAACGAAGACTAGCTGTTTCGTGCATGAATTGTGTTTAAGCGGTTTTGTAGAAAATGTTAAGTTACGTATTAGAGGACACAAAGGATTTATCTACATCTATTTTAACGAATTTCTTCAATAAAGTACTTAATAAATTTACAACATACAGTTTCTGGTCTTATAGGTACCTGAAATGCTTTTATAATATATGAAGGAAATTAATTACTTTCAACTTTTTGAAGTATGAATAAGCGCCTGTTCTAATTTCTGCTACTTTTCAGTTTTAAATGTCATTCACAGTATCATTAAATCTGATACAAATGAAAAGTTTTGTACTAATATACAAATTTTGGCCGAAAATTTGAGATTATTGCATACAGTTTTCTTTATCATTACGGTACGTGTACAGACAGAAACAGTTTTAGAGCGAATCTATAATTTTTCTTTTCGTACCTTAGACTGTTTGTTGTGCATTTGTATCAGTAAATTTAAAATGTTCGTTACTTTTTCGTACCTTTTCGTTATACAGTTGTTTTACATTTTGATTTATGGATGCATGGTCAACTTTAGGTATTAGATTTATTTGTAAAAGGAACAAGAACTGTTTCCAAGGATTTATACTAATATTCAGGAATTAATTGTTCGAGAGAAGTGATTCAAAAATGGAGAAAAATGGCATTAACTTTCAGAAGTTTATTGAAATTTCAAGGGAAACCATCCAATGGAGATGTTTTAATTCACCGTCCAAAGAAACTCGAGAGGAAAACCGGAAGCTCAGAGAATCATTATTCAAGTTATAATGAATGGTTGTATAGTAGGCATAAATGATCAGCTACAACTGCTTTAAGATCAAATTCAGCAAAAATATCAACGAACGATATCTATATCTAGATCAATTTTCTAAATAAGTATTTACGGAAACACTAGTATTCATGATACACTTCAAATTAAAATCCTTCAGACTCACCTTGAATCATACTAATCAACTACAACTTATTCTTTATAGATAACAATACGATAGTTTGCCTTCTATTCACATAAATTTAAACGTTAAAAACTTATAATAAAATAAATCAATAGATTCATTTAGCTGATATGAAAGCTTGTTTTGTGCAAACTTTTATCAATTAAATTCAGATTTATTCTGACTGATTCTAATTCACTTGATGTGAAACAGACCTGAATCGTAGATTACATAAAAAATACAGTTTATCGAAACAAATAGAGTTAAAGTGAAGTTAATTAACATTTAATCAATCATTACGTTACCTATAACTTATTAGCTTTTTACAAGATTCTAGACAATTTTGTGCATCACGAAATTTTACTACGGTAAAGAAATCACTTCAGAGTGCAAGCTTTAAAAAAAACAGAGCCGCGTAAAACGCAATGTTGAGACCGATACTGATGTAGTAGCTTTTAAACATATTGTGATTTCTGTTAATTCTACAAGCATTTACAGATTAGGAGTTATTCTCTATTTACGGTAGCTTTTTCCAATATCTGTCCACTCTACATATATTTGTATATAGACAGGTCTTTGATTAAAATAATTGAACAGTCGTGTTAAATTTAGCACTGCATATTTCAAAAAATCCTTTATCAGTTGGAAGGTCTAAAATATATATCAACATCGCTCCAAGTTTCCTTTTGCTAATGATAAGAACTGGAAGAATGAGAACGATGATAAAAAATTTTCGGGACTACAACAAAAACTTACGTTAGCATTGTCTTATAACAAAACTTTTACTAAAATTGTGTTGAAGTTGACCGATAAGTCAGCAGTTAAATATTTTTTGTTTTATCACAACTGAAATTGGATACTGATAGTACATTATTTTCTATCGTTTTATTCGTATTAGTGATAATCTTACTGCGATTTGTTGAAACAATATTACATTGTATTTTTGCGATTTAACCACTTATGTTATTTTTTTATTACGAATTTATCAAATATTGTCGTTAAGATAAGCTTGATCTACAATTACTTATCGTAAGCTTTTTGCAAAAAAATCTTTGAGCTCTTTTATCATAAAATAATTATTGTTTGTGTAGACGCAGCACACTCTTGCACTGGGCCTTGTCATCAACTATTTGTTTTCGTTACTAACAAGCTCAAAATCTTCTTACTAAAGAGCTTACGTTGACGTATGTTTATACTTGAGGTCCCACAGATAGAAATCCTTGTAGTGAAGACAGACCCTTTGCTCTTATAAAGTCGTTGATCTTTTAAGATTCTTTACTAACATTAAAAATAAATATTGTTTCAGGTGTGTCATTTGAAATCTGAATATAACCGTATGTATTTATTATGTTTACGTTGTTAGTTAAAAGGACAGCATCTTTATGGAGCTATTCTAATATGTGTTGGAATTGGGGAGTAATTTTTGGCATACAATACAGTTCTAAAGACCTCCTATGTTAGTAAAAGCAGACTCATCAGTTAATTTAGCTAATTCGGGTATTTTATATCTAAATAGTCAGGCTTTTTGTAAATGTAATCTCCTCAGCCATCGAGAAATGCAATAATAAAAAATTTAAAAGCAAAATACAACCTTGCTTGTAGATTGAGGGTAAGAGAGTTTCCAGATATCGATTGTACTTGTGACCTATTCCTGTAGTAGTCCTGTTAAATTTCACTAGTCTGTTTCTGAATATTACTTTGCTTGGCCACTGTAAATATACTCTTTTGTTTTTACTAATAAATTATATATATATATATATATATTCTATTTATAAAAAGAAACTGCTTTTGTAACTTTTTTCCTATGAACTTAGTATGAACTATGAACCAATAACAAACCTACAGGGACGTATTTTTTATATATAAATTCGATTCCCATAGATTTTTTTTGATATTTCAGCAATTAATTTATCTATAGTTCAGAACAAGTTTTCTGTGAGAATTTCCACAAGTTGACGACTGTAACAACACAGCCACGTAAGTTTGTTGGGATAGACGACTTACCGGCGCCTCAATAGCTTCTCAATGATTCTTATTTATTATTCTTTAATTTTGCTCATTTTTCGTTGTGATATATTGCTGCTATTATAAAACTAATTTCTCATTTTTATAAAACAACAAAGTAAATTACAATTTTTTTCTATTAAAACGAGTGACTGTTTAAATATGTATTTGGATTAGAGAATACAAAAATACATTTGAATTATCTTGTTCATTCTATTATTTGTTGACATTCACGCGAAAGCTTCCTTTATCATGGACGTAAAGTACCCTTAAAATATTGTACTTTAGTTCAAATTAAATGAATGTTTATACCAGTTGAGGTACAATATTCTAAACAGAACACAATTACGCAAGAAATGAATATCTATGTAAATAAATAAAAGAATAGTCAACATTCCTTATACAAGGAAAAGAAGAAAAAAAATCGATAATTTTACTAACAGTGGTTTCCAGTAAAATGCTTTTTCTAATCGTTCCTGTTGAAACTATAATCTGACATGCAAGATTGATTAGAAGCTTTTACGGAATACCAATGTCCAGTTTCGAGGCAGAAAGTTAGTAAAACTAGTGAGTTTCTTTGATTGATATATTAGCCTAGTAATTAATAGCTAAATATTCGTTCAGTCTTTAAATAGCAAAAAATTTAAAGTTCCATTTAATGGAGCATTAAACTCATTGGATGATTTCTTTTTTATTATATTCTTATAGATCGATCGTATAGTTGTTGTAGTTAGTTTAGATAATATAAAATTTGTACCGAAAAATTTCAGATATAAATCATTTTGCAATAGCAATAAAAGATGATTTACCCTGTACGACTTCATAAAATTCTTAAGGCAAGCTGATTCCATGTCATATTCATTCGTAAAATGCCGACTTTGCAAATAAGGACTATGCATTTTCATTCTTTCATCATAGAAGATAAATGAAGTTTAATATTTTTCCGACCTCTCTTTAAATTCCGATATAAAAGATGTTCTCTCGCCCGCGCAAAGTAAAATGTTTTAATGGGACCCGTTAATTAAAAATGTTTCAGAATTAAAAAATCCAAGATTATAAGAATTCATCGAGAAAAAAAAACAAATTCATCTTTTCCCAATATTGAAAAGCATCAATTTGAAAGGTATTTTTGTGTAACAAGTGAAAACGATGGAACTTTATTAAATTAAAGATGTAATTTTAGATATATTGTTATTGCTGAAGTAATTTGTGTTTCAGCGAATTCGAGAAAATTTCAGAGACTTGTATTTTAAATGATTAGAATTATAGCAAAGGAAATTTCACAGATTACATAGCTGAACTTCCTAATGGATTTCAATTGCTATGCCAATTCCAGTAGACAGTACACGTATTAGAACAGCCCTTTGATATGGGGACATAATTTACGACCTACTTTATAGCCCAATGGGCAAGTATACTCACATGGAAGTGTTGAGTAAAATTATGCAACAGTTCGTACTACCACTAACCATCTGCAGCTTAATAATGTACCGTTTGTAGCATTATATTTTTATGGTCAACATTCAATGTTTGCTATAGTAAATGAAATGTCTTACGAAAAAGTCAATGCACTTTTTAATATTTATACTAATATAGCTGTAGGTAAACATATATACTCTCAGCTCCCTTTTATCTTTTCGCCAATAGTAGATTGCTCTCTTCTCTATTTTTTTGTGGAATTCAAGATTATTACTGATAACAACTTAAGTAGGATAAACAATTCAAATTTTCAGATTAATTAAGCTACAGGACTGTTCAAAAACTAATCAAACGCAAGTATAATAGTGAATAAAGTAATTAGTGAACTTGCAAGTTTCGTTGAAGACTAATGTAAGGTTTATCTTACTATTATAATACAATAGATTTTCTTCAGCGTCTTCTAAACGTAGTCCTAATTCGTAGAGATAAAAAAAAAACTAGCATTTCCTATATGGTCGGAAGCATATTTTCAAGGTTTAACTCTTAGCACGTTCCTAGCAGTAATTTTGCTCCTTAATTAAATTCGATCTTCTACTATCGTAATATATGAGAACGATCAATTTTATTTTATTTATCTATTTATTGTAGTTTATTCTTGTTTGTTACTTTTTTAGTTTGATGTATTGATCCATGTTGTTCAAAACAAGTGGGATAAAACAAATGTAACTCAATTGCATAGTTTCTGACATTGAACTAATCTAAACTTCACCACATTTGGACGCGAAAAGACACTCCTTTTTCGGTTTATCTCGTTAAATCCAATAACTGTCATTTAAATATCGGGCAAGACAATAAAATAAAATGGCTAGTTTTTCAAGGAATTTCGTTTCGTTAAAATTGAATCAAATTTATAAAATGTCACAGTTTAGATATTTATTCTATTTGTTCAATTTAAAAATCTAAAGAGACAAACTATATTGCAAGCAATTGAAGCAATAATAAATAAAGTTAATTCTAAACTGTTTAATATTCTTGAAACTTTTTTGTATTACTGATCTATTGAATATATCAATTGAGTTTGTTAGAATTATTCGATACAAACATGATATTTTGAGATTATGGTAAGTCACTAAATACAACACGTTAGTTAAAGGTCTTATAAAATCAATTAAACCATAAACGGTAAGTGTAACGTAGCTTTTATCTCGTTTTACCTCGAAATATTGCCATTGAATAATCCTACGTACTTTTAAGCTATCATTGGACAGAAACAAATTAAATTATTACAAAATAAGTTATTGCCAGTGAGTTATTTTTTAAAGTCTACTGTAAAATCCATTTTTGTATTTCACTGCATTACAAGCAAATGCATCATTCATCTTAAAATAAGTGTAACATACATATACCTACTATAAAAGTGTAAAAATAGAAACAACAAAGTATGATGTGAATAATATATTTGCTTGAGAAACAAGGCAAACAAAAAATTTCACCTTTTAAAAAGTAATTTTTGTTTCCAAAAGATTCATTTAACTAACGCGACACATCTTTATGTTTATATTGTTTTTGATAATCTTAAGACAAACTAGTTATACACCTGAAGATATTAATCAAATAAACGTTATATTATTTGTAAAATTAAAATTAAAATTAAAATTAAATAATCACAAAGGAAGTCCAAAACACGTCTTTTCAAAAACTAGTTATTTGTTGTAAAATCCATAACGAATGTTAATTTTTTCAGATGCCAAATGTATGTTGCATTGTATTTGAATTCCACATCACTAAAATTTGACAAGTCAAAACCAATTGTAAGTCACAGTGGAATTGGTCCAAATGGAATAAAACTAAAAAATATTTCATTCACAATATAAAATGTGTATTATATTCATATCATTCTATTATGTCGTAGCTTTAAGTAAAATTAATAATATAAAAACACTTTTAATCTATGTAGAATTATATGAAGCTTGATAACTCAAACATATGATCTTTTATTTTCAATCAATTGTTCACTTCTTATGGTTAAAGGAACCCGTAATTTGCAAACTATTCACGTCCATTAGGTCTTTGAGTTTTATATAGTCTTTGATTCTAAAGCATCTGCATAACTGTTGCAACAAGTAAAATATTCATATTCAAACTAAATGACCACTTAGTTTGTGCTCCACTAGAGATTCACTAATACGTAAGTGAGAATTATGATAAATCTAGAGATTTTACTTTCAGAGAACAGTATCTCGGTTTTTCTTACTACAATCTAATTATGTTGCGCCTGGGTAACCGAGTTCACCCTTGGATATATTGAAAATAAAAAATAACTCATAAATACATCAAATTTTATCGAGTTGTTTGTTGTCTTATTGTTAGATTCCTTGCAATGGTCAAATTACCTGTTCCACATTTAATCCAAAAATCAAAACACTATGATATTCTGCACTATGACTTGTGTTTTTAAAAGCAAGAATGAATATTTATTGAAAAAAATAAAATGCCTCGCTCTACATTCTGGCAGTATTAGTTTTCTAGTATTCGAAAATAAATACACAAATTTGCCTGAAGAAACTGCAGGAATATGCTAACTGACATCCAGTGTAGAAATGAAAAAAATGTAAGATGTATTTGTGTATATAAGAACAGCTTTCAGCTTTTAAAATTTAACGATATCTAACATTTATGTAGTGTATAAAACTCGACGATCTCTAGAGATAAATGAATAAAACTGTTCTATAACAAAACTTAAGTTTTTGTTGGTGTCACTGCCAATCATTTAATTTATTTCAGACTGTGATGATTCTTCGTCGTGCTTTTTCTTTACGCATACTAGCAATCAAAATTTAAATTTCATTTGAAATAAATCATAGGCGTTATTAGTACTAGGTGTCACTCAGTGCGGCGATTCATGGCGTCACCCCTTTGATATGAGCGCAAAATTATCCATTTTTGAGCAGAATCTCTGCAAATTAGCACAAAATTTGCAGTCTTCGTGCAAAATCTTTGAAAATTTTAGCTTATTATTTTGATAAAATTAGACCAAAATTTGCTTTTTTTGACTAGAACCTTTGGTTGTTGATTGTTGAAAAGCACGAATTCATGTGTTCATAAGAATTCCTCAACAAACAAGAAAAGACCATTTTGAAAGGGCTTACAGTTGTAAAATTGATAAAATATTTTAACATACGTCTGAAAACATTGGGTGGCACCCTAGTGATGCCACTAAATAAACGGATTAACAAAAAGCCAAAATTATCTAGTAGAGTATTCTGAATAGTATAAACCGAAAATTTCTTCTATCACGACAGGATTTCTATACGTAATATCTGTCTTTAATGGCAGATACAGGTCCAAAATCCATTTCCACCACCAACTAACGAAACTTTATATATTTAGACATTTCCAAAGTTGAAGATCCACTGATAACACAAGATTTATAGTTAAATGTATTCAGGATAAACTCGGAAGTATTGTTTGAAGTTTTATTGGACATCATGTTTAAATGAAAATAAAATCTCTTATAATAAGCGTATAATGGTATTAATAAAAAAATCCTTGAACTGACAGAATCGAACACTACTGATAAAAGATATAAGATAAAAATAAATGTCTTTTATGGAGCAAATTACACGTGCGTGCTTATACAATATTAAAAACTTTCACTGACAATGAGTTAATTGAATAAGAATGTCGAAGAAAGGAATTGTTTGTTTCATCTATTTTTATAAAATAACAATCGTAAGATATGCACGTTTTTACATTAGTTACCTTTTCAAACATGGATAATACCAAGTAAAATAATTAGAGAAAGTTTATGTATTCATAAAACTGAAGTTTTATAGTTCTTTAGTAGAGAACACTTTAAGCTTTTCTGTTGGCTTAAATTTTCAACTAAAACTGTAAATCACAAAAATTTCGTCTAAAATAAGTTTTTCATTTAAAACATAAAAGTATACAATTAAAATTGATTAGATTATCTTATAATATCAAAATATATTGAATATTTTCATGTTATAATATAATAATAGGAGAAAAGGCAGTGATATCTATCATAATTTTGAATTAAGATGTTTGTCAATTGCAAAGGAATATTTGCATTTTCAACATTAATGATTTTTTAATTTAAAAACAGCAAAACTGCTGATCAGTTTGTTAAATGATTGAAGCACAGTATTTTATGCTAGCTACTCAACTATTGTCAAGATTATAGATTATTTCTGACAGAGACAGTTATGCTTATGTTATACGTCTACTGAATAAACAATAGAATAACTGCTTTTTTTTCGATTTTTTTCATCTCATCAATCAAGTGAAATAAGCATTGTTTAATTATAAGATTTATCACAGTAGAAAGTTGGAAGTTGGCTACATATAATATTACTGAAAATAAATAAGTCTCAAATAGTTATAAATAAAAAAACGATTTAAAGAATTGAAAGCAATACATCTCAGTTTAGAGAATAATGAATTACAAGAGGGTAAAAACAGGAATTTATCCGGGAAAGAGGTAGAAAGGTGATAAATCACCGAATGCAAAACATAGTCAATAGGAAATTTTGAAGGAAAATTGAAACAATGAAAGTAAATTTGAACAAAAGTCGGGGGGAGTGATGTGATTCATCATGTTTAAGGAAGCCCATCTGTTATGGGACTTACGATGCATCAAATATTGCTTTATAAATTAGACAATATAGTTTAATCTCTTATAGTTCTTTGAGTCTTTTATGTGTTGCTTTTTTGTACAACTAATGACAATATGGCGCCACTAGTCTCATTATGACCCGTAAGAATTCAAGACATTCAGCTTTAAAGTAGTCGCGATATCAACTCCACTTGGTTGCGCTCCCGCTCGATACCGGGAACAGATGTAAATAACTGCCCTTTATTATTTTATTCCAGTATTTCAATTCTAAACAAGTACTTTTGAAATTGAACGTAAATAATTCCATTTTATGTCTTTACATAGACTTTTCACTTTCAGCCGTTTTATTTAAATCTTAATAACGGAAGAAAATACTTCAATTGGGTATTAAACAAACAAAAATTTTCAAAACAAGACCCCCTCTAATCGATCGAAAACAAGTATCTATAGCTTATTCAAATTAAGACTTCTACTTGATCTATTTGGTTTTCTGAAAACAAACATAGACATACGTCCAATTTGACATAAATCTGTAGAATATACAAATGGATTCTCCAAACAATTTTGTTTTGTACTAAGATATCTAGCAAAATATGGCGATCTGTGGAATGCAGTTAATTAGTATTCTCATCTACTTTGTAGAACCATTTAGAAGAAATGTAATGGATGTAAATATTTGGATACTTATTTTGTTACACATATACAATATGTAAGCTGCATTTAGTTAAACATCAATTCATATTTATCAAATGAAGCAAATATACCATAAATAGAATTTTTTGTACGAGTATTATCAATAAACGTAAATTGAAACACACTAATTCATTTGATGATTATACTGGCAAACATTTTCTTTTACATCACCACGACTAATACTATTCCAACTTTCTGAGATTTGGTGACTTCTCTCGTCCTCTCTGTCTGTAATTAGACAAGTTTTGAAGTTGCCGTAAGCGTACAATCGAATGCCAAAGCCATTGCTAAATACGAATTCTGCTTAATTGAATACATCCTTTTCCATGACTAATGCATCCTGAATAATTTATTTTAACCCTTAACTACCTAGGTGCGATCATTTCGACCACCAAGTCCTTTGTTTTTTGCTATATCAGCAAGTATGTAATCGTAAGTGCTAGACTTGTGTATGCTTTCGTATAGCTGACACCTCATATGTCAGAGATACCTGTGCGCTTATTGAGTGAAGACGTGTTTCCGTTTGTTGGAAGCAAATCTTTATAACACTTCAGAAGATATATAAGTGAATGATGATATGATTATTTTCATACTATGTACCTTTTCTTCTCTCAAACATTACATCTCATCCAGCAACAACTATTCTCTATCCTATGATAGTTTGAGGAGTACACATATGTAACTGACTGTATTTATGAAAGCGATTCTGAAATTCATATGCCTTCAGACCTAAGGAAAATGTGAATAAGGGAAAATAGTTTTAAGAATCATGAATTGATTTGTTGTAAGATACATCTTTAGAACGATTTGAGCAGATTGAGAATGGTACAGAAATTATTGCGGTAAGAATTGTTTCCTGTACTATTCCAAGCTCTACAACGATTAGGAGTAAAACCTATACTCCAACATATTCTTAACGAATCGATTACCCCACTGGATATGTGAGTTCATTTTTCAGTATCAGTAAAATCTGATCGAAATATAAAAACTAATACTGTGTACATGATATAGATCTGTTGGAACTAAAAGCTCTCGCTAAGTTCCTGTTTTTCAATGCTATATTAGCGGAAAATCAGAAACATTATACTTTCTGGTACAATATAGATGAAACAGGAACAGGCACACAGCATTTTATACATATACCGTAAGATTTTCAAGAGTAAGCTCATAGGGAAAAAACTAGCATCAGCCAGTCTTAGGACTTTGAAATAAGTTGAAGTGAGATGGAGAGAAAACACGTGGTCAGAGGGTGTTTATCTCGATCTCGCTTCAACTTATTTGAAAGCCATAGGACTAGTTAATGCTTGTGTTTCCCTATGAGCCTACTCTTGAAAATCTCACGGTATACAGACACCTACAGGTAATATATTGTATCATTGTATTGTGAGTGAAAATAGACTTGATTGTTTCTAACTCTTCGTTTATAAAAGTAAAAAGCTGACTTTCATGTTACACTTTCAGAATTGTTTGAAGCGTTTATACAATACTGCAAGGCAACCTACACACATAATGTATTAATGAGACGTTAGTACCGTTCTGTGGTGGAAATAGCTACTATATAGCAAGACTAGATGGTTGTGTGCTTCAAATAATACCTAGGTGGCTAAAGTTAAACTTCAACAAATCTGATTGTATTGACTGAGAATCAGTAAATTAATACATAATAAATTAATAAATTATAGACAATTTCAAATTGTATATACGAGTATTATAGGCATTTGATTGGAAAAGTATAATCATTATATCTATTGCATTAAAGTTTGATGAAAGCCATAAACAGACTACAATGAACTTATTATTAAGACAAATTTTGTTAAAGTAGCTGAGATGAACTGAACGTTAAAAGTTTTATAAATAGATAATAATCGTAGTTTCTAATGTTTGAATGACGCCATTAAACTAACGAGACGGGTGCGAACAGTGACGATTGTTAGATCGAATTGAAATGCTTCTCTGTTAGATTCCAGTAAGATTCAAGTGAATTCCTTCTGTTAGATACCATCGCGATTCACTGTCCCGCTATTTCCACCTCATCGCATTTCTCTAAAGATTTCTGCTATTCATTTAGAATCTCTTATCTTAAACAAATCCAGCACAATATGGCGGCAATGCCCATGCCGTATCGTTCCGCCTCTCTTAATCTCTGTCAGCGCAGAAGGAATTTGTTTCTCATTTGTTAGCTCGCAAATATTACACAAACTTTTGCGTCATCATCCAATAAACCATCCACTCGACGATCGTTCCAGACAACAATTACCAATTATTTTCACATCAACTGCATATAATTCCAATAAAAAAAATCCAATAAAAATGCTTAGTACTATGGAAGTATACATGTTCTAATAAGTTATTATCACAAAATGCAGTATATACTCGTTTTAATAAAATTATAAATATTGTTATTAAATATACAAAAGTCATAAGAATAAGAATGGAAACACAGAGATTAATCTCAGACTCGACAAGATGTGGCTGTCATAAGCTCTTAATCAAACTGAGAAAAGTAAGATGTACAGCACTGTGCAAAGTATTACATACGGTTTTTATTACGGCAGATTTCAGCTTCAGAGAAATTGCAAACGAAAATATCCGCCCCCTTATTACAACTGCCACCGGCATTATGTTTTATCTTCATACAAAAAACGACCATGCGCAATGGAATTGCTCTGTACTAAAAACTTTATGCCAACTTGTTCAATTTAAGTTGTGAAAAAATCACATTTTTTACTCTTCTCTGTTTCAATTGTTACACTTACGTATAATCAAAAGTGAAAATATTAAACCACAACCATTTATAAAAAAAGATGCGGCTTAATAGTAGTTTATTCTACGAGCATATAATGAAGCTACCATTGCACGAGTATGAAGGTTAAAACACGATGCCGAAGGCGAGTGTTTTAATTCATACGAGTGCATAGTAGATTCATTATATGCGAGTAAAATACGAAATTTTATCTTCGACCATCCTTAATTTCTTTTTTTGGAGTGAAAATAAAAGTAAAATTTAACCAAAATTTGAGGTTAGATTGAACAACTGTCATCAGTGGGCGGAGTTAAGTTGATTTTCCCTTCGTTACCAGAGCAACGCTTATATATTACTAAAATACATATGCAATAATGGAAAATACATATGCAATAATGGCAAATACATATGCAATAATGAGAAATACATAATGCAAATATGAAGTGGTATATAAGTGTTCCGTTTATACATTAAAATAATGAAGCTATTAATGAGTAGAAAACGTACGAATAATAAACTTGATTTTGAATGGTCGTAGATAAAAGCATTAACATACATATATTGTCAAAAATTTAAGTATCAGCGTTAATTTTTAATTTGTGAATATTTTTACTGTATATTTAGTGTAATATACAGAAATAGTTTTACAATACAACGAACCGTTTCACTTTTTTCTCAAATTACACCAATCAAGATAATATAGTTAACAAATCAAATATGTTCTTAGTATTACAAACGGCATATTGTTATGTTATCGTATACTTACAATTAGTATAAAATATATTCCTAATACGTCAACATGAACATCAAAAGAAACCAAATCATAATCAGTCAATGTGTATCCATATCTTCAAATTTATTATACCATTACTTACCAGCCAATACTACTTTGTTTCAAGATGTATTTAATAACGGACTGTTCTTTTGCCATTATTTCTTATAGATAATAAGTAAAAACAAGTAGATACAGTTAATCCTTTTGATAATATAAATAACAAATTCAAAGTGAATCTTTATACTAAATAGACGATAATGTAATGGATCCTTGTTAACTTTCAGTTAAATAAACGCCTACATTCACATATGGTTACTAAAATAATGCATGTCTTGTATTTCTACGGGATATAAATTGAAATAACAGAAATGAATCTTTGTTGTTCCAAACACAGAATTTTGTTAATAAAACAGAACTTGGTTTCTATGTTGTTATTTCAAATCCGTACAGTCCTTCATAATTCTCTTTGTTGAATAACAATCAACGATATGTTGTATTATAAATTGCAGTCAGGCTTAACAGCTTGAACCTGCTTGTTTATCTTTTTTTGTTGGTTTCAGGAACTTTCCGACACTACCGTATAGTTAAAATCATCGCGTATGTCTGACATGTGAGTCGGTAGAATTTCCGGTTGCTTGTTCTAAAATATCGCGACTTCCGTTTTGGAATCTCCTGGTATCGTAAACAAGATGTCGACAGTTGTCTGTGCCTTGGGACGGTTGACGTGGCAACCACTAGAAACTATTGGGACATCTACGGTCCGGTCCCGTTGGCCGTAAATCAAAAAGACCGATTTAACAGAACACAATAGCTGTTTTAGACCATCTATTATGGTTCCCAGGACATCTTTAATCTAGTGCAGAAATTGATAAAACGACCTAATCGGTTATTTTTACTAGGTATTTGGCTTTCTTTCTATAAAAATGCATCGAAAGACGTAAAATAATACCATAAAAAGGATTTCATATCCTCTTATTGTAACCATTACCTTAAAGTAAAGTCAGCATCTGGGGTAGCTTACGTTAATCGTAGCCAATCCTTCGTGACTACCAAAATAATGAATGTGTAAATAAATGCTACCGAATACTACCGATACGTATACAACTTTATCGTATAATATTTTACCCAGAACTAAATCAAAGTAATTGTAAACCTCACATATTCAATACTAATGAATCTCTTTGTCATCTACAATAATTCTTCAAAAGTTAAAGTGTTATAATTAGATCATATGTGTATACTACAAAGCGAAATTTCTATGATATAAAAATCGGAAACGGACTGTTTAGGCGCGAGGACTTTATGGCATGGAGACTCGGGAGCAATTATTCAAATATTCGAATGTTTGAATTATTCGAATAAGTACCTACAGTAATACCCCGCACAGTACGGTTAATCAGTTCCGTTAATATTCCCTACTATTCATTTTTCGGCTAAAATTGATCTCAAAAATCCCAAAAATCAAAAAACACCTAAACTAATATTTTGTAAAATGTAGGCCATGTCGAAAATGTGGTTTTTTCCCTTCAACATATAGATTTTGTAATTTCAAATAGACTAATGTAATTTAAATAAAAGTTTGCCAGAAACTTAACCGCCAGCTGTCATAATAGTCAAAAAATGGTGAAAAGTTTGAATATGCAATTAGGGACAGAGCTTTCTTAATTTAAATAATCAACTTTTTTTAGCCTTTCAAAAAAAATTAACCCCCTAAAGAACCTTCTGAACATTTTTTTCCCTGAAAAAGCCGCTATACAATTCTTTTACTCCCAAATTCAAGGAACAACCCCTAAGTTGACTACACTGCAAGTAAGCCTAGTATCAGCGCTGTAGTGTCTTCGCGCCTCAATTACCCGCGTTTCAGTGGCCGCGCCCAAATATCCTAGACCGTATAAAAATACAGTTGAATTACTATTCCAAAGTATTTCACTTATAGAATAATAATATGCATATTTTTGAACTAACGTTTTAGATACTTTACTTTTTCTAGAGTTTTAGAAAATAAAACATCATGAACTATTTGTCTATTGAACTATTGTCTCTATGAATTTGTATTTATTTGGCATCATTTATGATGATCAGAAAGGGCTCAATTCTTGCATTAAACTTAAGAAAATAAATTATGGGTAAAGTGAACTTCTTATCAAATAGCATGAATTGAGTGATAATGAAGTCATTTGGCATCATCAGAACCAGTAATGAATTTAACTTGTATAATTAGGATATCAAAGACGTTAAAAATTTTTGGGAGCCCGTCTAAAAAACAACCACTTATCACATAATATAACACGAAATCCTGTAGATTCTATAATGATTTATTATGAATATTGGTATTATTGATTCATCAAAAATGTCCGATTTTCCAATGTTCAGATTGCAATCTTGTTGATACTACTAATGATTTAGACTTTAAGAAGGAAAGTTGGACATTTCTGACTAATAATTCCGGTGCATACACAAATGCACTTACTTCATGATCCATAATAACTTTTTCCATCACTAACAATACATCTTTAAACAGTACAACAGCATCATCTTGACTATTTTCAACATAGTGGCAAATACCGGGAAACAATTTTATTTGGAATTCTCTATTTTTCCAAGGGTTTAGTTTAATAAGCACGCTATTCAAGACATCTTCCAATCTAGGTTTAAATTTCGTTATTCATGTCGTTCAAATTGTAAATCATAGGATTTCATGTTCAGTGTCTTTTTTTGATTTTTTTATCAATTTATCGGTGGAGTTCTTTTGGATCTCTGCATTCAAACGAAGAATTTTCAGTTAAAATAACTGGTTAACCAAGAAGAATCGTTGGTTAAGCGGTTTTTTTTTTGATTTAGGTCTTTACAATCTTGTCACAGCGAATCAACTGATTTCCTAATAAATCAGATGTACAAATTTGAGATGAACCGTTGGAGATAAAATTTTTCCAATGAATACTTTGAATCCGTTAGAACTACGAGTTCGTCATAGTTTCCTCTACAATATAACACACGACAACAGAACGACATTTCAATCTGTTGTTATATCAACAACAAAACTATGTGTTTTAGTATTATGATATAATGAACAATAAAGGAAAGGTTGGTTAAAAAGATTTTAAAGTTATAAAAGAACATCACCACAAAAAAAACAATAAACCTAATGTCAGTCTATTGATATTTTTCTGTCTTCTGTAGAGATAAGTTTAGCTCTAGTTATGTTTATGATATCTATTTGCAATCCTAACAGTATTGTTGTAGAATAAGAATTTATGGATTTTATGTATAACCAGTTTTGTGAATAGCCTAGGTATATAAGTGCAAATATTTGTATTTGTTAGAAGTAATTATGCGAGTATATACAGGATTTAACAATGTATTAAGGAATATGGTAAATATGGTTTCATGGAATACAAGTGAGACCTAAGGTCATGATGGCAGAATCATGACATGACTTGTTAACAAATACATTGAATGTTACAAGTCTGAAAATTGAAAATCGTTGGAATTCCACATCCTCCGGTGACCAGTTCTAATATTAAACTCGAACGTTCTGCTCGGATTCTCTAGAATTAACGATATTAATATTGATATGTAGTAACATGCCATTATTCACGTCAACATACCGACAACAGAAATATCAATCAATCAGCATTACACTGCGTAATATTGTTGAATTAGTACGAAAACTAAACATATGTATATATATAAAATTATGCAAAATAAATTAGAAACTGTTTAACGATGCAACATAGATACTTATAAAGTTCCTAAGTAAGTGAACCTACGAAAAAAAAAAACGAAAATTGTACGACTGAGTTATAAAAGTTTGTTTTCTAGCCAGTTATCAAACTGTCGTATTAGATAAATCACTCGATAAATACAAATAATGATTTTGTGTTTCCTTCTTTTCTATTACGTTTCTTCTCTGTCTTTTTCTTTCAATTGTTTTCTATATAACTGCGACAATATGTTCATCTGTATTGTTTGAAAGAAATATCAATCTAGAAAAATGTCAAACTAACTAAAATTAAGAAAATAAAATCCATAAATCAAACACCACCTGTAAATGCTGCCGGACAAGGAACTTGTTTCTTATTCGAAACAATTGCTACGCTTTTTAATCTTGAAAGTAAAAAATGTTTGTCAACTTTTAGGTGAATATAACCAACCGCCTAACGATTTCATCAATAACACATTCTTTCCTTAAATTATTTACAAAGCATGCATACAACAATTTTATGTCTTTCAGAATTCAACAGATTTTCAAGATAAGCACCTCATATAGTTCTAACAAGATCTGGTATATATTGTTGAATAGTTAAAGTCGACAACTTAACAGTAATGAATAGTTGGAAATAGTTTTATAAACATAATAGAATATTAATTAAATCTAAATGGGGATTCTACTGGTTACATCTACTATTGTAAAAGCTTCTATTTAAGCATAGGTATGATCCTATTCTGGAGTTTTTTATGTTGCTTCACTATAAACAAAATGTATATGTATGTTCCGTCGAATACTGATTAGGACTTAAATTACGAGCTTATTCTTGGTGCGTAATGCGAAGTGCTTTATCATGAACAAAGCTTACACTTCCTTTAGAATAACAACAGTTTGCTATGTTTGCTTATGTTTTACTATATTGTACTTTATATGAAAGAAAAAGTTGTTATTAAATAAAAGAGTAAAAATCCAATACCGCTTAAACTACGTTCTCTTTAACCGGCGAAGGTACCAGTTGTATGAAATAGCCTTCAGGAACGTAATTCCGTTAGTTTATACACTTCAGCGAGATTTTTTTGAAACAATCTTATTTACAGATACACGTAGTTAAAAAAGTTGTTATTCAATTGATAAAAACATACACAAACTACATTTTCCTTAGGCGGTATTTGTTACTGTTGTTGCTTGTTATTGTTGTAAAGTAGAAATAATTTTATTGCGTTGAATATTCACTGTTGTCATAAATGGTTTGAAGCAACCAAAACTAAGTTTTCAAGAAACATTAAAACTTTAATACAATAATAAAGTTTGAAATAACAGTAAAGGGAAACGGAAGTTTTTGTCATTGATTCTTACAATTAGTAAAAATTCAAATCAATTCAATAATTTTGAAGCCTTCAATATAAAAATTAGAATTTAATACACAAACCCAATTAAAATTTGCTAAAGTAAAACTTTAACTTCAGTTAATTTGATTCGTATATAAGGACTATATTATCAAATAAAATTATGTGAGTTATAAAAGAATATAATCTTGCTTTACTTACTGATATTTCAATATATTCGCTTTTATGTAGCAATATCTTGAGATTTTCTCAAAGAATGCCAATAATTACTGTTTGCGAAATACTTGATACAGTTTCAAAATTTAACACTCAACGATACTGAAGTTGAAATAGAATAGCGAATGAAATTTTATTTTCCATCAAGTATGGGAAATATTTGAAAGAATTATACTTCGATGTTCTATACAATCTAACAATATTAAAATAATTGATAACTAACGTTAACGAAAACTAGAATCAAGCGAAGAACTGTATAGTTGATTTACTTAAAACTGTATCTACAAAAAAACAATAATAACGATGTATTGATTTGTTAGATCCATGAAGAAAGAAATTCAATACACATAGTCGAAAGAACCCTGATACCAAATGAACATAACGGAAATTTAAATCGTTAGAAAGCTGAGTTTGCGAAAATATTTCTTAATGAGGTAAGATATAATGTGTGACTACTTTAGTTTATTTATTGATTTATTGTATCAAACCATGGAAAACTACTAGCCCTTTATTTGAAACAAAATTTCGAAATATTTGATTTACTTTTTTTATTTTGGTCTGTAGACATTGGAATAATTAGATATACCTCTTTAAGAGAGCCTTACAGTACAGTATCGTTTTCTTCCATTTGTCGTGTTTGAAATTTGAACTTTAGATTTAAGTAAAATTTCAATTTATTATTTGTTAAGTTGGTCTACATTAAAATTGTATCATTAATCAATTTTGGTGTTGCATATGAAAAATGTTTTATATCGATTACGATACTCTAAAAGCGATTAGGGTTTAATATTCCAATTGAAATTAGCAATCCCTTAACTACATTTTATATATTGATATTTAATAGCTCTCGTATATTGCGGTTTATATTGAATCAAATATAAATTAAATAAATCTATTGCGCTATAATATTAATAACAAAAATATCTCTTCTATTCAGTAATTAGATATACCATAAAAGATATTAAAAATATTTGTTACAAAACAATTATTGGGAAGATTCCCAAAAATATCTTGTTAGTTATGTGAATTTTTCTACTGGACATTCTAAAATATTTGTTTACGTTATCCTTATTGGCGCCTAATGACTAACATGCTATAAAAATATTCTACAACTTTTGAGTTGAAACGCTTTCTCAAGTGCTGAATGTTATTTCTATTTCTATTTTAAACTTTTCAGTTGTACATTCAGCATAAAGTACGTCATAATCCAACAGAAATTCTATGAATCTGAAGAGTTACATGGCAGTATGTAATTTATGAAGTATTTAACTATTATACGTAATCACTTCAACAGCATTATATAAATATACTGTCGACTCATTCTACCTATACAAAGACTATACACCACACTACTAATTTGAATTCTATCATGAAGCTTATATTTTTATCTGAACAACATTACAAAATATGAAAACACAATCATTATCGCTGCTGCTAACACCCATAAAAACGCTATTCCTGGGTTGAATTGACAGATGCGTTTTCATCGTACTCGATGTTAAGTCATTAACCCTGATTGTGAATCATATTACTCGAGGACCTAGTGTTATAGAAATTTCACGTGTAAAGATGCAGACGAGTCATGCTTCTACAGAGCAGGTAGGTTTTCCACCAAAACTTTGGTCTTATTTTAAGTAATATTAATTTAATTTTTATATTTTTTGAAGCTATAATGTGCTTTCATTACAAAAAAACCGCTTTACTTGGTCATCTTAGCAACAAATTATGTTGTAGAATAAAGCGAAAAAAGGATACAACTAGACATTTACAAAATAAGGGTAAGAAACATAGTTTATCCATCAGATCATGTAAACAAATCTATTAGCTTCTATAAATGTATCAACCAGTTAACTCAGTTAATTTAATATTAATATAATTCTCGAAAATGGGGCACTCAATTACTCATAATATAAAGTTAAACCCTCTATAAAGCATTTATTTTAAATAGATCCAAGTTTTTTTTTTGTGAAAAAATGACCTGCTTTGTAGATGAATGAGCCTTCAAATATTTTTACAGAAACATCTGGTTTATTCTCACACATGACCAATTTATAATATTTACTATAGAAGCAATATCTCACGATCTCTACCGAGTCCCGTTTTATTGATATACTGTGAAATAATTTAGCTGTTTTAGTCAATCTTTTACGTTACTAAACGCACTATATGTAACTCTGCTTTTATTTTTAAGTTATGAATCTTTTGCAGATAAAATAGACTAGTTTCGTAAGCACTATACCGAATGGAAATGAAGAAACCATACGGCAGTTTGATTTCATGTTTTAGATACCTCACTTGCACGCTTGACAGTTAAATTTAGTTAATTCAACAGTGAAGTACAAAATGCAATTTTAATGACTCTTGAACTCAACCTTTTATTTTATAGTTTAACTAAATACAGTTATGAACAAGTTCTTAATTGGTTTAGAACTAACTTATGTTTTCTCAGCAAATGCTTTCACATGACGAGTAATTGTGAGATCAACAAAAAATGTTGAAAATTTTGAAGGGTGTCATACTATGTTTAAAATTAATATAGTCGCGTTTTATAAGCAATAAGACAACGTTGTGTTTGTAAATTCTGTGCAATTTTATTCTTATTGTTAATCTTCACCATAATTACAATATGATATCTCTTGGAAAAGCTTTCAAATAATTGACTAAAATGACCGACAAATGGAGGTACATTCATTCACGTTCAGGCAGCTGCACAAGCTTTTTAAACTTTATTGGGTTTTTGTATTATTTGTGTTTCTCTATATTCCTAGTAAAATGGTGCTCATAAATTATGAATTGCTTATTCCGATATTTCTTATTTTTTACATCGTTTTGCTGCAACAGTCATTCTATTTTTACATAATGATGAGATAGAATTCCATGCGATTCGTATCATTTTGTTCACTTGTTCTTCTAGTACTGAAGAGAACTTGACCAACATTAGGAAATTAATGTTCAAGTAATTCATAAATGCGACTCCATTATCAAGGTATGCTTATGCAATCTAACTCAACAATACAAGGGTGAATATAGCAAAAAACTAAGACAGTCTTAATGGCCTTCGTTTGGTTTGAAAAGAGATAGCTGGTGGATACTATGTAATCTACCCACTCTCAAGACTGTCCTATGTTCCTAGATGAAATGTCTCAACCTATATATGTATATATGCGGATCACATAAGATCTGTGGGCTATTTGTTGAAACTATAGTGGTGGTGCTGGCTACAAAACAAGACTCAGATCGGTGTTACAAATACAAACTTTCACTGAAATATAGAAGTGACTAGAACAACAAAATCCAACGTATGATATTATGCAGTGCTCCACAAAAAAAGAACAACAGCAGCAACGTCATAATTGTGGGAACTATTGCGAGAATAAAACCTCATTCCATGTAGTAAATTCGATAACTATACATTTCTAAAATTTAATTCCCACGATTGTATTGTTTTCATTAGAATATTATTTTATGTTTGTGCAGTATTATGAAATGAAACAGTGGTGCACTTTGCCGTATGGTTCGGCCAAATCTGCACCTATTGTGTAGAAGCTTCGTCTTATGAGACGGTAAACGTTAATGTGAGCAGTAGCAGTAACTAGTATTATCTAACTGTCGTACATTCCTATAAAAAATGCTCAACAACTATATTTTTTCATCTTTTTCTTAATATTAGGTAAGAATGCAAGCACATTCACTATAAAGTTACTAAACTCAATTCGTCTATTTTTTATAGAACCTACTGTCTAAAAAAAAACAGTATAATAGCCATTTGAAGTTACCTTTCTAGCACGATAACGCTAATGTAATCGACACGCTTTATGAAAAGTTACATTGGATTTCCAACAATCTATATATGATTCAAGTGAATTTTCAGTCGGACCTCATCATAATATTATGCATAATTTTGCCAAAAATAGGAGTTTCGAGTCACAATGGTATATACTATAAACAGATTATGCCGTTTAATATTGCACTTTAGTTATTGCTAAACGAGAACAAAAAATTATAATAAGAATTGAGAGTACAACGTCAGAATGTTTTGTTAACAAAAGTAGTCGCATTTAGGAGATGCTGAAACGGCTGTAGTGTTAAAATACTTTTGATATAATTAAAGATTATATAAGGGTAGTATTGTTATATGGGTGTAGTAAACTGTTACCAAATATGGTAATTTTATTACTATATTAGCTCTAAAGACATAAAAAGTAAAAGAACATAATTGTCTATAATAATTGGGTTTGTAAACTTTGAAGGGATGGTAGTCCAATAAGTAAGTATATTTTCTGACAAAACAAAAATATCTATCATTCAAGTGTCCACCTGATGATAAATTTAACTTTTACATTTCTTTTTTAAGTAGCTAAAAAAAATTCAACATGGAGGTAGTTCACTATTAAAAAACGAACCCCTCCAGAAAAATACTTTATATCAGATTTTCCATGACAAAAAATATTTTACAGCCTATCAGTCCTGTTGCAACTTAAATCTTTGAGTGGGTCTTTCATCCCTTAAAACCAAATTTCGGCCGAAATAGAAAAAAAAAATAGTCGCTTACATTTTTGAGTATGTAAATGTATCTATCTAAATATATCTAGGGATGTCACTGTTATTTCCTGATATGTTAGTTGAATTTGGGATGCAATAATTTGCTTTCATTTGTTAGCACAACTACTACGTCGATAATATGTGAACGTCATATTATGAATGTATCTATATGATAGTATTTATACCGTTTTAGTGTATTATACCTACAATATGTTAAAATAATTGAAGTTCTTGGAAATCTCTCAAATTATTATTAATCATTACTTCTGTATCATTCATAACGAAGCCACTAACTGTCATAAATAAGCTATTCCATTCTTACTATATAGAAGAGTTACTTTTTTATTGATATTGACGAATGCGCTTGCAGTTAATAATTTAAAAATACATTGTAAATGTAACTTGGTAATTTTTGATCGAAATATTTGATTCCTTGTATGTTCAATTAGGGGTATGTGATCGTTTGCGCAATCTTTACTTCAGATAATATCCTTTGATTGTACAAGAGTATGTAAAACAGGGTAGATTGTAGGAGACGTGTTGTTATTCTGAACGTAATGATTGCGCGGAACAGACTCCGTTTCCAGAGCTAGCAGTAAAGGGTTAATACTGCCGTTCTATCGATTCCCTGTCTTCCGAACAGCTCTCATTAGGCACTGCCCAATAAACCCGTCCTGCTACTTCTCTACAATTCCAACCAATGTGTGCAATAAACAAAAATTGTTATTTAAAATCTACGCTCATTTTGATGTTACCAAACAAAAAACTTGTCTATTTATTTTGTCTTTCTTTTTTATCACTTTTCATTAAAATACGAATGCAAATCTAAGTTTTAGATTTTTTGAAATTCGGAGGTACTTTTAAGAAGAAATGTTATTATTGAAGAACGTAATTGTTGTTCTTGCTTTTATGAAAGTAGAGGATATTATACTTTGTTTTTAGGTTTCTTTTTTTTAATAAATTTGCCATATTACTACATATGACCTATGTGTACAAAAGAAGACATACACTTAAGTTTTACTTGTCTTTTTTGATAAATGAGATTGTATGTACGTTAAAGAAGGTCATTTTATATAAAAAATGTAAATAATATATCATTTTGATTTAAAAGTGTTGGTAATTACTAATTAGGAATATTAGATTTTGCATTGTATTCTGAAACTGTTATCTGAAAATTCGGATAATGCATATAGAGAAATAGTCATAAATAAAGGTCAAAGTCTAAGATAACGTGAGACGTTTTCCAACCCATGTACCTCCTCCAGTGTTAAAATATTGAAAATACAATCCTACTGTATTTTATAAATCACTCCTCCAACACAATGCTTTAATATCTGACGATGCGACCAGATAAAAATACCATAAATTATGTCTATACCAATGCGGTAGAATAAATGCATATTTACAATGGACGCTATTGAACAGCTTGGTTTGTCAGTCATTAGGTTTTGATTGAAATTCTGGACAGATCATCATAACATAACAACGAAACTCTCTATCTACAAGCACTACTGACATATTTATTTATTTATTTATATCTCACATCGCTTATTCACCCTTAGATTTGATTTATAAGCTTGTCTATGTTATATTGGCAAACAATGGTCCATAATAAAAGTACATTCTATTTGACTACATTCATATATTGCTTGTATTCTTCGCAACAATGTTAAAAGGTTATTTGACATGATTGGACAGAAACCAAACTATACTACTTGACTGCGTTAAGACGGAGCAATATAAAAAATTGCTTTGTAAATTAACAGATTGATGTACTGATATGAATAATGTATGCTTATATATATCTAGCACATTATTTTTAGATTATTTACAATTAATGAAATATAAATGCGATTATGAGAAGTGATGGGCAAACTATTAAGCATTCTATTCACACCCCTATAAAATATATGTAAAAATTAAGCTCTATTAGTTTGAATTCAAATTTGAACTCAAAAGTGTGGACTGTTTTTAGAGCACTGAAAAATGCACTCATGAAAAATATGTGAACAAGTACAGGTACATTTTACAGAAAGTTGGAAACTATTGAAAAATTGTATCAAAACGTAGGCATATTACATAGAATGAAAAATCGTAGAAAAGCTCCACCATTTATTTGTTACGTTACCTTGCTTTATTATAATATTTAGTTAAAATGCTTAGATGAAGAGGATCAATATTTCAGTATGACGCCTCTACAATTCTAAGAGTTCTCTGTAATATAAGATAAATATTATTAATAATAATGATAATAATATTCTATGCTCTTTACTGTGTCTATAAATGACGACCGTAACGCAAAAATATTTAGCTTTATTCAAGATACGAGTAGTATCAACTATTGTACATGGACATTACTGAAAGACTAGATTAAAAGGGAAGATGCACTTCAAAGAGGTTATTATTGAATTACTGAAAGGCAGCTAAAAAGCAATATAGACAACATATATAAAAAGGGGAAACAAAGAAAACGAAAAGTTGCAAGGAAGCATTGTTATTGAAAATCCCATGAGGGAAGATTGTTATAAATTGTCCTTTCAGTCCTTTTCAATATATTTGTTGGACATATTTCGGCTCACGCGTTCTAAATTGAATCTTTCTTCCTTTCAGCAATTTATTTTTCCTACCAAATGCCTATTCACTAGTATGTCCATAACATAACGCGAAATATTATCTTTTATTCTATAATAATAAGCAAAGGTGTAACCAACGCTGAGCCAATTGGGTGCTGAAATTACATATTTTGGGAACGATTGCATACATAATGTGATGATAAATAAATGGTCCCGTATTTATTTATAGTTACCAAAGTTACAAAATATGTGTTATGTGACCCACAATGTTATAATACATCAATTTCAATGTGTACCTTGTCTTTCATAAAAAAATTAAAATATCGTGTAATATATGTATCTTTCACCGTTCTCATTGCTTCATAGCATTGATGTCACATGTAAATATTGAACATATGAAAAAAAATGTTACGTTCAATACACATTTGATTGTTGGCAAATTTTTTCCAAACAATGTGTCACTTTTCGACTATAAGGGTGGATAAAAAATTTCCCAAGTGGAGAAGTTTATAAAGTTTGTTATGAATGCATAGTGAACAGCTTAATGTCAACTTCCATAATTTTCTAGTCCTCACACTTATCGCGAAATATAGATACCATAAATGATACTAACAGGAATTTGATTTAACACAATTGTAATGAATTTATCGATCTAATATATCATATTTTTGTTATATTATGCATTTTCACATATTTACACAGATCATGTCTGAATTGTTCGATTTTAGGGAAATGTCCATATTAACAAAACGACTCGACAACTGTACTTGAACCAATTCAACTAGTTTAATAAATTATACCTTTATCTTGGATTTCGTAAACTAATTTCCCAGAAGACTAAAGCATGCTGCCATCTCACTATTAACTATTTTGCGTTGAATAAAATAAAGCAAAAAAAAAATGGTTTGTAAAAGAATTACTCATATAAAACGTTATAATTCTGTAAGTTTATCGATATAAAAATTGAGCTTGTCAACATTATTGCAGCTCCATTGGGCAGTTATCTCAATAAAAACTCTCGATTTATTGATCTTTCCTGTAGACAGTCAATTGTATATATAATAACGACAAACACATAAAATTTCCAGCTGCCGTGCTCTATTTACCAAAAGATAAAATACAAAGCTGAATTTAAAGATGTTAAATAAGTGTCAAGATTTTCTAGACTGTTAGCTGGATTGTGAATGATAGAAAATGACTAAAATATGAGTTGATTATAAATGGAAGAAATTTAAATGGATGGTGACAATAAAATAAACGAATCATTTAGAAACAAAACACTCGTATGAATAGAACAAATGGTAATTAAGGATCAATGAGATTAGAGTTGAAGCAAATTACCCAAGAATATATTAGTTTCACAATCAGTTATTTGCAGAACAAAGATATAAATGAAGTGACTAGAATTTAATTATTATACGGATAGAAATGAATTAAATATTTCAATTTTAGTTTGAAACCATTATGCACATATTATTAAATTTTTCTTGGGAAGCGGCGCAATTTATAACAGTTGTCTTGTAAAATAAAATAAATAAATTCCAATTATGCTCGATAGTTACGTCAAATGGTCTAAACCACAAATCTCCTGCAAGGTGTTGCATAACAGTAAATCACCCTTATACCAGCTTCATTCCATAATGATAATCCTTTATTTTGCTTACCGTTCCCACTCTCAAAATCAAAGTTGTATAGGTATACCTAGGTATATACCATTGCTTTAACCCAACTTTCAACAATTCTGCAGCACTATGTGCTACTATTTTATACACTATATTATTAAATTTTTTGAATTGGTTTTGTTATTCTACTTACCTATAGGTACAATTTAAGAAAATAATAAACATTGACAAATAAAAACGGACGAGAGTTTAATGGTGGAAACGTTCAGACGAAATTTGTTATTTCTCTTGACAGCGTACCAGGAAAAGTTGATTAATTATTTCAGCCCTTCCAATTTTAATTTCAATTTGTCTACTACATTTATTATGCGATAGCAATTGCACTTTTCACTTAATCATTATTACCAGTATGATTAAATTGTATTTAATTGTTCAGTTTTCTGTTGTCAGGATTCTTTTTAACAATAAGATAAATGAATTATAATTAAAGACATTCTAAAATTAATTTACAAACAATGAAAGTTCAGTTGATCGTTTACCAAAATATTTTCTTATCTGATAATTGCTTGTTATATCATCAAGCTAGAGAGCTATAGTTTAACTAGTATTATTTGTTTGTGACAATAAGTTGTTATTTGGCGTATGTTTTTATAAATAGTAATTAAATGATACTTGATTCAAATTTACATTTACCTTAAATAATAGTTATTATTTGGAAAACTACGATGATTGATTATAAATTCAATCCGAGTCCAAAACAACACAGATTGTAATTAAAATTACACTGAAAATTCTAATATTGAGAGTTCGTATTTTATTTTTAAATGGGAAATGAGTTATTGTAGCTACTATTTTCTTTACATGGTTATCTTCACTTAAATTGGTATCTTTCATGGACAGATCTATTAACTGAATTCTATGGTGCAAGAAATTTCCATCAACTTTAGTAACGATATACGTCTGTTACACATAACGTAAGCAATTCCTTGTTATTTCATAAATTTTGAAAAGCATTATAAGCGTATCTGTATGAACCTTATAGAAATAATGGAGCATTTTAAACATTTTGTTATTATATCATTGTGTTGGTCGTAAAACATTTTCGAACAAATAAATGAAATTACATATGGTTTTAAAATTAAAACCTTCCCAGATATATATGTATGGTCACAGTGAAAAGTACTGGTTTCATCCGCATAACTTTACTTGATTTGAGAGTATTCATATTAATAGTTAATTATCTAAGATATTGTCTATTGAACCATGTATATGTTACGTACAAAAACACGTATAAACTATAGGAATGACTGGCGGAAATCGCAAGATTCTTGCAGATTACTTCTAATTGAATTAACTAACACTTTCTTAAATGTGATAGACGAAATGTATATCGGTAGAATCTTCGAAATAGGTACATAGGGGAAAAACAAGCATTAACCAGCCTTACGTCTTTCACATAAGTTGAAGTGAGATGGAGAGAAACATCATCTGACCACGTGTTTTGTTTTCATCTCACTTCAACTTATTTGCAAGCCATAAGATTGGTTAATGCTTGTTTTTCAACAATGTACCTATTTCGATGATTTTTACGGTATATTAATGAACCATTTATCTATTATACCTGTAGTTACTATACAATTCTAAACATATTTTAAATGTTTTCAACAATACTCAGCACGTTTCATTACAAACTTTTTAAATAATATGCTATCTCATTGAACGTACGCGTTTTGACAGTAAAGTTACAATTACCTGCCGAAGGCCGCATCTACATTGTTTGTTTTGAAACATTATTAGAACTTCACTCATCGTAAAGAAGCTCAACATTGTTTAAAAAGCGTTTTTGTATAAGTTTAAAGTATCTTTTTCGGCTAAGAACTATGTTTAAACTTCAAAACAGTAAACAGAAATGGGCGTTGACAGTGTCATTTGTAACATCATAGTAACAATTAATGGAAGACAACAATGTCTGTAAGCGTTCGAGTGAAATAAAGAACGATAGTAAAACACCATGTGATTTACGTGACCATGTCGAATCATCGATTACCTCGGTGGGATTCACTGTATGGCTCCTCCAATAAATTATCACGATGATTTATACTGTTACAGTTATGTAGGATAACCTTCGAATATAATTTGCTTTCCCCTTTTTCTTGTTTACGAGTTAATTTGAGTGCAATTTACTAACACGATAGGTACATCGTTTATGGACAGTTTCACCAACGTGGCTCAATTATTTTAATCCAGGTTTAAAGATATAACCGACTTAAGTTAAACCAATCTTACTAAAGCCAAATACCATCAAACCGCTTAAGTTTTATTTATTTTATTAATTACATTTAATCAAAATGCACCAGCTTCTAAGGTTGTATATGTATAATTATAAAAAGAATCAAAAATAATAATTACATTAAAAAACATGTAACAACTCATCAATACATAAATAATTTTCAAAATCCAACTGTTAGATAGTAAGTACAATACACATGCATGAAAATGTTACTTTACCCCTGAAAGAGGTTGTGAATTTGATAACAAATGGAAAAATATCCTTCTGGATATACCAAAATTCGAAATTACATTTCCATATTAATTGGCTAAATTATTTCTTGTTATACCACGACATAAATGCTGTTATGCCTAAGATTTCTTATTTTGGTATTTTGACCTTATACATTCGGTTTTATTTGCTGGGGCCTCTGGATTGGATGTCGTGAAGCCAAATTCTCCCGCAATTCTCATCAACCGTTTTGCATCACACAATAATATATAAATTATATCTTAATTATTCTTTAATTATTGACTCATTCGATATAATTCCTTGTTCTTTTTTCCGGCTGGCTTTTAGAATTTTGTCGTTAAGTCGTTAAATTTTGTAAGGACATATGAAGGCAGTTTAGGTTTCTTCCGTTTAGAAAGTTCGATATTCAGTATTTGATTTATGATGATTACATACGCAACACAGGGAAAGAACAGTGCTTCAACAAAACATGAATTTTCAAATTATTTGATAGATCATAAATATATAACTACTTTTTCATATTAACCGATACACAAAAATCACCTAAACTTTAAATAACATTATTTCAGTTAAATCAGTGTTATTTTCTCTTACAATTAGATTGGATTGATGAAGCCAGACATAAAATAAGTCGATTCTACACTGAATTCGGTTTAAGCTAAATCGAACATTTGATAAGGCTTGTTGAAACTTGTAAGTGGTAATTATCAGTTCAATTCAATGGTTGTGGGTGCAAAATAAAATTTAGAGTACTTGAAAAATGTAAAAAGACTAATTATATTTCGGACAATCGATGAAAAACATGAGAATTTATTCTAGTATTATCTTAAAATAAGCAACCATCACATAGAAACTTTCATTTATCTATATTTTAAGTAAAAATAGCTACACATTTAATAAATTGAACATATCATATCATTACTTCTGTCTTCTGTTTACACAAACAACAGTTATGATATGTAAATTATGACATATAAATAAGTACTTGCATTGTGAAACTAATTATTGAATTAGTTTCAAACTTAAATGTTCGTGGACGAAATAGTTATGACCACGTCCTGTTGTCATAGCGTTACAACACCTGTATGATGAGATTACAGAACGAGTAAGCTATTTCAATAAGAGATTAGCACGTTTAGTTAAGTAAACGAGTTCAAACCTTTAATGCGTTTCCGTTGAAACATGAACGATTGCTCTTTCAGGTGAACATAGAAGCTAAGCTGATCTAGGGGATAATGTAAAGAAGGGTATCCGAAAATAGGAGAGAGAGTAGCCTTGACAGGACACCTATTTATGGTTTGACCCCATTGATCCATTGGTGAAAGGGATTGAATGACCCTTGGAAAAGCCCTTATAATTCTCTCAAAGACAGCGCACTGATTTTGCTTCTTTTAACAGTAGGACCAGTTTATATCAGTAGCCAACATTATCTTTTTGAATATCTATTTAGCTTTATTTTATTCATAGCTTTAGTAACCACATTTCACGGTAACAACAAAAACAACAACAAGTGTTGAGTGGATAAGACTTTTCAATTACATGACTACAATGGTTTTCTCCACATTCGAGCAATCACTTAAAGATTTAAGATTGATTATTCGTCAAGAAAATACCAATAATCGTAAGCATCTTATAATGCGTAGTAAGAGACAATTTGTCCATTTTAATGTGAAGATGCCGAATCTTAGTATTCTGACAAATCTTGATTACCAAGTTGACATGCCGAGATAGTCAAATAACTTGTCTGAATTTAAAGCAAACCTCTGGAATATAAGTCCGTATAAATCTTATTAACTCACTTAGAATAATCCATAAAGTCATAGACTTGTGTTAATACAGACTAAACTAAGGCTCTGCTTCGCTAACTATGGCTAACACTACATTCTTAACAAAATTGTCTCAACATTTCTAACATAATAAACGTTGTATAAACAAAATATTTCCAATAAATAAACATGCCATATGCAAACAATCGTCAACGTTGCAATATCGTCTTTGTATTTCTTCTAATATTTTGTGTTAAAGTGAAAAACATAAGTAAGTATTAAGAATTTAAAAAAATCTCTGCTTCTCCTATGAAGAAATTAGATTAAATATGAGTGTTGTTTTGATAGAACAGAAAGAAGGTTTAAATAAAATATTTTCTAATAAAAGTGAAACCTTTCCATTCGAAATATTCGGTATTTCATACATTATTCGATTTTCTCACCCTTGAACCAAGTTGATCAGTTTTTATCCCTAGACTAAGAACGCATTGTCATCACTTTCTTATAACTTCAGAAAAGATATTATTTTTGTAGTTAATTAATAAATTACTTTCTTGATATATTCGTTTAATTTCCACTTAAAAAGGCATTCATATTAAACGAACTAAAAACACACTACACAAATAATAAATTGAAAAAATAATTATCCATCTCTTATGTGGGGAATTGATATAAAACCAAAAATCAATTACTAAAGCTCGAACTCAACTCCACAATCAAATTACAATTTACAGCTGTTTCAAAGCTACTAGTTTTATCTTCTAATATAAACTTAACATAACTTTTAAACAAAAAGCGAACCGTTGTTCGCCCAACCACCACTTCCACACCTGCTGTATTTCTTAATTAATTTACAATACTGATTTTAAAATAAAAGATGTAGTGTTTAGTTCGAGGTTTTCCTGTAACGTTAATTTATTAATAATGACGTAAGTCGTTCAGCCATCATTTTTTAGTTAATTCCCATTGTTTTTCCAAATTTAAATCTTAAGATAAAACTAGTAGTTTCGAGACAACCATCAATTGCAATTTGTAATTTAATTTTATAATATATTTATGAAGTTGATTTTGCGTTTTAGTAATTGCTTTTAATTTTTTAACACAAATATTGAGTGTATAATTTTAAAAAATATTATCATAATTTTCGAGTCGTTAGTTAAATGTTATTTTATTGTAACAAATGTTTTACAGTTGTTGAATTAGTAATTAGATACGAAATGATAAGTTTGTCTTAGGCTAAACGTGATAATTTTCTTGTTGAAATATTCATGACAAAAAGTTGGAATTGAGTTTTGTACATCACAAGACTTGACACTTCTGTGTGGTAAAATATTTATAAGTTGCAGTACGTAAAACATTACAACTGTTCGTAATTTTCACGTTCATTAAAAAGTTTCTAACTTTCAGATATTTCATTTGATTAATACACATATAATTTTCTTTGGAATATTGTAAATACTGTTATATTCTTTTATATATTTGAAGATTGCAGTAGGTTGAGAATATTTTTTTTTTCTTTTTCTTTCTATAACAAACAAGTGTAGATCTCTGTAATGCGGTAAAAAACAAAGAAACTAAATCGGGCATTGTTATTCCAGAATCTTTATTCTCTATTCTCTGAGAAAATGAGAGTGTTGAATGTATCGGTATCGCAACACAATCCTCAAAAGCGAATCGGTGACAGGATCGAAGTAGGGCGCATGTGGTATTCATTTACGCGTACGAAGCTAGGAGCTTCTATTGATTTCCAACCCTCTGCACCCCAACGTTCCATACACTTGTACGTACATATACAGATTTATACATCCTAGATATATTTATAAGATAAACGGAAAGGTACATAATTGCCACCGGTATGGTCTTATCATCAATACGACGAAATGTTAGATATACCCAATAAAAATAAAATCACTACCAAAACAACCAAACTTATCAATTTAATATAATGTACACAATGTAATACAACTAGAGAGGAATGAACTTATTAGATGATATCTACATTATATGTGATGTTATGTTACTCTTTTATGATAATGAGAATTTCCATTGATGCACCATATAATTACTGTTATATTAAATTAATATAAATAACCTATCAACTTGGTACCAGGTGGCTATATGAATAACAATTAGTTTAACCTACTTTTAATACAAAACTGTGATTGGTTTTCAACACCGTGCTATAATTTGCATTGTTTACAGTGCAATAGACAACCTTCACTAGTCTAGACATAGAAATAATTATTAGTAGATAATGTAAACAAAATTATTACTTGAAACAATAATATATTATAAACTAACAGTATCTCATGCTGTTGTAAATTACAATAATTATATGCATATACATACATTACAATGTGTTATAAAAACGATATACATATATTTTTTTCTACAATACCATTATTTTATATGAATAGGAATGAAAAATGAATTTCAAATATCAACGACATAATTTTTATTTGTTTTCTATGACAAACTGAATGAAAACGAAACGACTCACAATAGAAATCAATTAATTCTCACTTATTGTTAAAAGAAACACAATCGCTTTATACTGATTACAATTCTGACTACTTATGTATAGACTATAAATTGCGTATTTTTAAATA
The DNA here is from genome assembly GCA_037414755.1 of Lydus trimaculatus. Taxonomy (NCBI): domain Eukaryota; kingdom Metazoa; phylum Arthropoda; class Insecta; order Coleoptera; family Meloidae; genus Lydus; species Lydus trimaculatus. The sequence continues at coordinate 6,654 of JAZBGY010000557.1, read as the reverse complement.
GTTGCTTTTCAATAATTATAATTGAATATTATTATACGTATTTCAAATTTCAGTGGAGTTATTTAAACGAAAAATCAAAGCATTCAAATAACTATCTACACATAGTTAATATATCGATAATTATAATTAGCATATCAAGCTTCTACAGTACTCTCAAATTAAGCTGGCATTAATTTTCGGTGATCACAAAATTTAATGAATAACGAATGTAACATTAATTCCTCATAACCGATAGCTCATTCCATCAATAATGACACTAGTAATTTTTATGTATACTTCTGTACACTGTAAATTTCACAATATATAAAAGTGTGATGCACACCAACTAAACCTATACTTTTTAGTAAACAGAGCCGTTCGTTTTCACTTACAATTAGATGCATCTACAATACTTCTTTTGTTTGCGAACGGAACAATAAAAGCTTCATCGGAATTTAGGGGACAAAATTGGAGTTATTATAAACGGGTGAGATTAATACTTATTTCCAACAATTACGTAATAGTTCAAAATGAGTCACTGATAGTATGAATGAATATTCGTAACGGAGTTTTGAGAAAAAAAAAATTGAACGGAATATAAATTTGTCCTTTGATAAGTAACAGGATTTCATTATTACAAAAGGAATTTCAATGAGTTTGCTCAAAAGAGATTTTGCTGTATTATCTTGAGTTATTTTAATTATTTATTTGAATAAAAAAGGAAATATACGCGCAGTAAATAGTTCAAAGTGTCACTTATTTTTCAAAAACTGCATCAGCACTTTGAATGAAAATTGTACCTAAATATGTCGGTCATCAATGGGGGAGCACATACAAATTCTCATCTTTTTTAAAGAAGAATAGACATCGCCATTTATAGTCTTATGATGCTTCTCTTGTTTGTTTCACAAATAAACCAAATGCACGTAAGTGCAAGTAAAAGAGGCTGTATCAACATCATTAGTTATAGCATGATTTCTGTTTGACTTTTGAATTGTTCCCAGATAAGAAAAGATCTACAGGAGAAACTCGGCTAAATTCGTGATATTAAGCACTATTTTCATTATAATATTCTCAAATTAAAAGGAATAAAAGTGGGTTTGTGTTCTTAAAAAGACGCAGCCTTGATCTACAAACTATACACCGAAAGTCCAAAATTTTTATTTTTATTGTAGCGCCAAATCGACTTTAATGCTAACGTAAAAGTTGTATAATTCTATGATAACTAAGATAATTCCATGATAGTCTCAATTTCTTATCGTGATGTCTATTAAATATTATAAAATAATAACTTTTCCAATGGTTTTATTGAAGTTTAATTAATCATCTTCATTTGTACAAATAAAAAAAGTTAAATATAGATTATAGTGATGTAAATTTACACATTGAAAATAGAGCTACTTTTGTCAGCTTATGTCGTTTATCGATTTCACCTTTTTTCAAAATTTTATCGCGGTATAATCCGTATCACGAAATTATCCGAGTTTCCCCTACTTCTAAAGTAACGGTTATCTAATTCAAAAATATACGACGTATTTATTTATGGTAATAACTGTAACTTCGCTTTTATAGGTTAGTGAGTATAATATTAACAGATAACGCCCGATTGGTTTTTGTTTTTTTTTAAATTTCCACTTTAAATTTCGACTTTAATTTGCAGCAGCCTTATGTTCCTTGAGCACAAGGCTTATTTTGCTTGCTTAGCAAACACTATTCTAATTTGTAATTTATTAAAATGTGTCTTATATTCAAGGAACATGAGACTTATTTAGGGTAAGGTCGAACTTTGATCGAAAGGAACGGAAGTGAACCGAGTCTAAAAGGTCATTTCTGCCACAAACTCATAATAAGTTATCACACATAGATTCCATAACATAATTTTTGTAAGCTTACATGATTAACTCTTGACAAAGTTTGAGCCCCAGAGGACGGACGTTTTCGGAAAAAAAAAGGTGTAGCTTTATATAAGGACACCCCAGTATTAATTTACAAGAAACCTAACATTTGGAATTTGTATAATTTCCGGTGGTAAAAGAATGCTCCGTTAAAATAAAATAATTAGAAGAACTCAGAAGATTCAACCATTCAATTTAATTCATCTGGTGTAATTGTTTATAAAATGGGAATAAAAGTGCAATAAATATTTCAGGTAATCTTGTGAAGCCATTGTTGTTGGAAATTTAGCAACATGAACAGTGGAATTGAGAAATGTCTCTTTAGAGAAGCTTTAACAGAAATGTGATTAGTAGATCACACCAATATAGTATTGCACGAGCACTGACAGCTGTTGTATTTGGGCTAATAGATAACATTCCACGCTTTTAGTATACCGATACCACATTGATACAAGGATCTCCTTCAGTTATCATGCAAACGTTTCGACTAAACTTTTCAAAATAATACAATAACAGTTAACTGGATAGAGTCTTAAGGTTTACGTACATTATACACCGAGACACATGATCAACACCAACTCATCTTCCCATCAACATTACCAACATGTCATACATAATGTCACTCGATCCTCACCTTAGTCGCGTAAATACGGCGCGTTGTAAACGAAACGTCATCACGTGGTTGATAAGGGATCTACGGACGGCCAATGAGGAGCCTCATGCGATCAACTGTAAAACTATCTCGTATGGCTGAAAATACGTTTTTTATTGGAAAACTGAGACATCGGATCATTAATACTAAGTTTTATGTTCAGTTGAAACATCATAAAACTGAACCAAAAAAAAACAATGTAATCGTATTCATTTAAACGATAGTCACGCTTAATTCATCACTGTAGGTTTATAAAAAGAATTGGAAATTCAAAAATAAAAAGAATTTTATTTGCTAGATGGATCCATCTACCTATAAATTATGAAATATCCTTTCGTTTAATATACTGCAAAATCAACGTGTTTGTTAGTTTAACGCAATTATTATTATTCAAACTGCGTAGAAATTCAAAAAAAATTATATCTATATAAAAGAGGTTTTGAATTACAGAGCAAAAAGTAAATTGTTTTTCTTTTGAATCCTCCAAAAAAGGCAGTCAGGTGTTGAAGCTTTCTTTATTTCTAACAACTAAATGAACCAGGGCTGTACAACATACAGCCCACGGGTCACATGCGGTCTGCCATTATATGTGAAGCCTTTGTACGGATACGCAGTAATATTTGACCTATAAAAATGTTCTCTATTTTTTGGTATTCTGATATGTTTTACAAGTACAATAACAATGTCTCTCATTAAATTTATATCAGTATAAACAAAGTACCAACTTTTGGCAAGTTGGCCCTTGTAGGTACCTAATACTAATGATAATGTATACAGGTTAATTCAAGATTACACAACTGGATTTGTTATCGGTAGAAATTACTATTTGTTGGAGCCTTATTCTGTCGAAAAAGCTGTACAAGATCTTATAAAACGGAACTTTAATTACAGACTAGCGTAAGTTTTGCTGAAATCGTTGCCTTCATGCATACTGCATAATCTATAACTGAAAAGCAGTCAAAAACAACTGAACTTGTTGGAAACATCGACCGACCTATAATAATTAATCATGACGTACTTCTCAACAATTACTGGCCATACAATTATTATGCAATATCAATAAGAAGAAGGATCAAGCTACCTAAAATTTTCATTTCTCTATTTGAATGAACAAACTGCACTCCTCGATGGTAATCTTAACAAGCAATTAGTGACAGAAGTGACGATTTACCACTATACTGTCGAATGTTAAGTCGTAGTAGTATATACACTAAAAATTATCGAAATAAGTACATTGCAGAAAAACAAGCTTAACCAATCCTATGGTTTGCAAATAAGTTGAAGTGAAATGAAAACAAAACATGTGGTCAAATGATGTTTCTCTCGATCTCACTTCAACTTATGTGAAAGACGTAAGACTGGTTAATGCTTGTTTTTCCCCTATGTACCTATTTCGAAGATTCTACCGATATGTATATGTATATTCATAGAATGCCCTAAAATTACATTTTTATATACTGCATGTATGCCGTAGTGCACATCGCTGATTTCTTTTCACATGATGTTGTCACAAAGTGAAAGTCTTGACGTGTTATAAAATCCTTCAACAAAGTCGAACAAACTCTAATAACCTCATATGACAGTTACATTTTTTCATTTTCGCCCATAGTATAGTACAATATAATATTTAAAGCCATTATATACGGATGCGGTCAACAGAGGCTTACCCAAAAGCAACAACAACGGTTACTCCTACGAAATTCTACATTTTTTTATGTAAGAACTCTTTATTATAATGGAAAAGACATATTTTAGAAAATTAAATCAATTTTTGACTTCACATAACTTGACCGTGCATCTCTCTTATAATGTTCCAGTTAGTTGTTTAAAGTACTTTTCCTAGTTTCCAACTTCGCCAAATTATTTGTTTCCTTGCATTTCATTATGAATATATTATAATAATTTTTCGTCAATTATCAATATTTATCTTCCTTGAGACTTACAAGTTACAAGTGTCAAATTATTGTTCATCTATAAAATAAAAGATGGGAAATACTACAACTGCTTAGTCACAAGGTTTTATATATCACTTTCAGTATTTCGAAATTGGAGAACTCTCTCAAATTCAAATCTTGAAGTTGTATTAATTGATCTGACCTCTCCTTCAAACATAACGAAACTATGGAAACAACTATGGAAAATATTGAACTGCCCTATGTTTTTAGTAGATAAGACTTGTTTGATGAAACAAAAAAATGTTGGTCTCATAGTTTTCTTTTCACTCCTTAAATTTTTACTTATCTATCAAATGTTGGGGTGTGTGAAAGGTCTCTGTTCTAAACACCGAAATGACAACGTGATATTCTTGTTCAGGATCAGTTTAGTGGCAGTAATGCATTTTTATTTTATAGGAGAATCTTATTTGTTTTACTTTGCACAAAATTAAATGTGAGTAGTGAAATGTTTTCTAATAAAAAATGTATACCTACACGAGTATGAAGTTTGTTGGTAAGAGATTAATAATAGTATGCCATATAATTTAATATAAACAACTGGTATTTGCTTCATTTTAAAATGTAAACTACAAAATATTTTCTTCAATGAAATTTCACATCTTCAATGTTGCAAAACAACCTGGAAATTTTCAGTTGTGCAAGTAATAAGTGAGGAATTTCATTAATCATGACTAAATTACAAAAATAGAAGAGAACCGGATACCGAGAAAGGAGAGAAAATACAATTACAAAAATATATATTATGATTAATTTGACGAACAAGGTAGATAAATTAATCAAATTATGTGTCAATCCAAGCATTTAACTTGAAAATTTTGATTAATTCCAATTAAATTTAGTTTGACTGATAAATTATTTAATTTTTTAAACATTTAGGACGGGAACGTTTATCTTTCTTACTAATTGTAAGATTAATATAATATAATATAATACTCCTATAATATAATATAATCGCACTTCATATTCCATCTATTTTGATTTGGTTAGCTTTAAATTAATCACCAGCGCCGAAACAATGGAAAATTAAAAAAAAATCTGAATGCCTGTATACGTATACATACGTAACACAACTGTAAGCTAACCTGTATTAAATATTCGTCAATAATCAATTTTTGTATTTAGTAACGTTACAAATCTGTTTTCTGCATTTTAGACCGTGAATTGTAGATTAATTAAATATTAGTACTGCTATTCTACTGTTCTAAATGGTTTTTGTTTTATTAACTTTTTCAGACTCAACAGCACATAACTAAAAGTTTCAATACAAATTGATCCACAATAATAGATGAATATGTATACGTTTGTTTATATGTATGTGTTTTTATTTTTTACTTTCATTTTGATAAATGCACTTTTTACTTTTTTCTCCATGTGTGTACTTTTTTATTTTCGCGTAGACGTCTGTCATCTAAAAATTTATGTTTCTGTCACATTTGGTAGGTACCTACATCGAAAAAACCCGGGATTAGGTAACTCACTCTTACAAATGTTTGTTTACTGCCTGCTCTTCACAACAAATCACTTATCATAAAAACACGACCAACAAAATGCACAATTCTTATTGTACGTTTCATTTATAACACACACAATATATCTATGTACGACGACTGTGACGGTATAGCAGAACAAGTTTTCTTATTCGTACTCATATAATACCGCAACTTCCATTCCTTCTACAAAGAAATGTTTGCTTTAATATTATCAATGATAGATTTTCTATATAGTCCATCAAAATTAGACAAACAAATATGAATAAGTGCAAGGAGAATAAAAAATGTGATTTGTGATATCCACTTTTATAAATACATACCCATAAGTGCCATTAGTGTATTTCTTGTTATTACCTGAAACCAAAAATATATATCTGGATATTAAATATTCAAGACAAAAGTTGAACACACAACAACCAATTCATTATATCATAATATATGTATAACTACATTATACCTGTACAGAATGTCAAGTAACACGAATTGTCCTACAACTATCACAGTGTTTGTAATCCTAATGTTACTAAACATTCTTGTTACAAATTCTCTGTGGCGCTTTTAGAACAGTAGCAGACAATTCTCCTCATTTTCAAAGCAATATCAATATTGTATGGTATAATACAATACAATTTTTGTGTATAATGAAATTGTACATATTTTGTTAAAATTAATTTTATTTTAAA
>JAZBGY010000556.1:0-53179 GCA_037414755.1 Lydus trimaculatus | reverse complement strand
ATAACTTTATAGAACCAACAGCTGTTGAATCCATAAGAATATTTTCTAGAAACCGGGCATGAATGATTCGTTTAAATTTTGGTCTTCCCCGATCTGTGAATTTCATGTGCAAGATATAAAAAAGGGCCTTTCAATATTTTCAAGTGTTCCCCAAAAAGAATACGTCGCGCAGTGTCTTCGCGCCCAAATGTCGTAGACCGTGTAAGACGAGCTTTACAATATCACAATATGAATTCTTACCTTCAACCATGGACACTCCTCAACAGCACGATAATAAATATTCCTACATAATGTTGGATCGAAATAAGCATGAACAAATTGTAAATATAATCTCCATATAAGACCACAACGTCTTGTACACATATCATTTTTTGTTATATAACGGAACAATGATAACATACGATTTTTCATATTATCATTTATATTATAATTATGACCATTATATGTTTGTATAATTGTATTTTTATATTCATTAATTTGTTGATTAACAATTAATATTAAAAATAATATTGTAAATGAACGTCCACTATTTAATAATAAACTTTTCAATTTCCACCATGGATAACCACCGGAACTATTTACAATTGTTTGTTGTTTAGCCAACATATTTAATAAAAATAGATTATTTGGATATTTTTCAATTGCTTCAACTAAAATATTATTTAAAATATTGTAAATTTCATAATTTGGATTGATTATTGTTGTTTTATAATAGATAACTGTATAGAATTCGTATAAGATCTCTTTTTGCCATAAAACATCCGGATATTTATTATCCAACACATTTAGAATATTTCCAATAAATCGACCACATTCTTTATAATTTCGATTCAAATAAATAAACCAACCGTTCAATATAATCCAATCGGTAAAGAAATCCGGTAGAAATTGTTTAACTACCGGCAATTTCTCTAAATCTCTATCCAATAATTGTAAAGTTACATGTTTAAATTTCAATTCAACTTGTTGTAAGATTTCATCAGTAATTGTTGGAATTACATGTTTATATTCAAGTATGTAACTGCATAAATAACGCAATATCAACTGTTTATCATCGTTATCACCATTAAAATCAATCAATAACGTTTCAATAAGTGTACGATAAAGATGACATGTTGATATTTGATTATCGCTAAAGTAATTCGTTGTAATTTTCATTGTTTTAACAAAATTCAATGTAGTTTTCAATATATTTAAACAATTATCTTTATTATCTAATTCTAATTCAATTAACGCATATTCACAATAATAGAGAATATTATTACGATTCTCTTCCAATTTCAATAGATTCTTTATATTTGTTTTGATTTTTTTAATATAATTTTTGGGTATTTTATAACGTTCTTGTTTGTTTAAAATAATCAAAATCCTTTGGAATTTCATCCACCATAATGTTATTGCTAATCTATCATTACTACCACTCAATAAACAATCAAAACAATTCTTCATTGTTATTAGAATAAAATCTAAATATTCCTCCTGTCCTGGCAATACATTCAAATATTGTGCACCACTAGCTAAACGATTATCAATAATCAAATTCTTATTAAATAAATCAATCGAATATAATTTTAAATAAATTGATAATAATGGTTCAATTGAATCTAACGACCATGGTACATAATCTAAACCTAAATCTTGTATTGTACAATGTCTAAATGGCAGAATTGGTATTTTTAATAAATTTAAAATGATAACAATCATTTTAAAGATATTCTCTTGTATTGTGATTGGATGTATTAATTCATTTACATCATCTGGAAAGATTAAACGTTGTGGATCTTCACAATGTTGTTGTTGGTCATCACCTGTATATGGTAACCAATGGCATGATTCACGTAATTTCTCAATTCTCAACCATAATTCATGTAATGGTAATTGTGAATTCAATACAATCTCTTCTAAATCGATCAATTGTTGTTCATTAAAATACGAATTTATATTAAATTGATTCTTATCAATTGGTGATAAATTCAATTCTAAATATAAACGTAATAATGTCCATAATTGTTCATTTAAACCGGCTTGTTTTAAAAATAAACCGCATTGATATAGAATTTTTAGAATATTCTCCTCTAATTGTTGTGTTTCCATTTTAGAATTACGTCGTAATTTATGTAAAATTGATAAACATTTCGTATATAAATTCAATACATTTGGTGTATTACAATGTGACATCGAACATTGTACTGATTCTATATAACCTTGCCATAAGATAATATTATTTTGTTCTTTATCAACGAAATTTTTCAATTGTATTTGCAATTCATCAGATGGATAGATATTGACTGCAATATTTAAACGTTCACGTAACAATTCATCATTATTATTATTATGTTGTAATGCACGATCTAATATTGATAATTTACGTTCACCTAAGACACGTCTAGCTTTTGCTATACTGCCTTTACGATAGGTTTTCTCAAATTTGTAGATTATCTCTTGGAAATTCACATATTCCAACCATAATTTGATATCATATGGATTTTCTGTTAATTGTCGATTATATATTGCTGTTTGTTTCGATAATTCTTCTTCTTGTTTAAAACCAACAAAATTCTCATCATTTCTCTTATCAATATCGATTTTATTTAAATTTGTTTTTGTTAGAATTTGTTCATTTTCCGAATTACTTTTATCATCATCGTCTTTATGGATTTTATTGAAATAACGATGAAATTTCGTTTTCTTGTTGTTTCGTCTACGATAAAATTGTTTATTTTTGGCATAATAGGAAATTGTGTATTTTGGTGCAGATGGACGTGTTATTGTTTTAATATTTAAAAATTCTTTTATTTTCTTACGATCAACAATATAACCATCTTTTTCTAAATCGATAATTGGTTCTAATTTTGATTTTTTATTTGCACTTTTAGAATGTTTATGTTTGCGTTTTTTGTTAATTTCAACATCTTCTTTTTCGACGTTGTTATTGTCTTCTTCTTCTTCTTCTTCTTCTTCAGGTACAAATGATGTTAGATCGTCGATGTTGGTAGTTTTGGGTTCATTTTCTGGTTGTTGTTGTTGTTGTTGTAGAAATGGTAAAGTTTGGTTTAAATTCACTTGAAAACTGGAATTTTGAAGCCAATTTTGTTGTTCTTGTGTGGTTTTTTCTTGTTCTTCTTTTCGTTTTATTTCTTCGCCAGCATAAGCTGGAAATAATGACATTTTGGCCTTTTTTTGGTTTATTTTGTTTTCAAGAGTTTTCGACGCTTTTTGTAATTACTTTAATAAAATTTTCTAACCTCAATACGTAATTGTCACGAATTTGACAGATGACAGATAATAATAACATCGGTGTTGCCAAGTGGATGTCTGTAAAATAGGGAATTTTTATTATTGACTTGTAAAACTGCATGGTAGAATAAATACAGGAGGGTTTGAAAGAAAATGGCGAATTGAAGCGTGAAAGATGCAGCTTAGAAGAGAGAGGGACCTAGTGGAATCGCAAAATCACATCTTGACTTTGTATTGACGACCTTATCAAGTAAAACAAAAATTGCATTGTCTTCGCTCCCCGTTAGGCGGTACATATCTACGCACCAATACGCTATTTTCTATGTCAAAGACGTGGGCACACGTCATTGAAGTGTTCGGGATGCAGGTATGGGTTTGTAGTAAGGAGTTAAATCAGGGTAGGCTCTGCGAATAGTATGCCACCTGTATGAATTTTAAAGGCTCACCTTCCTCAAGGTCTTGGGCCTTTCCCGTCTACAAACAGGAGGCTGCAATCCAAAAGTACAAAGGGAAGAATTAGCATTCTCACACCAAATCAAAAAGTCAGCTACATCCGCTACTACAAATGTAAGCGTAAACATGTTAGCTAAAGAGATGGCACCAATGATTGTAGAAGCTTTAAAAACACTCTTGATTTCCTTAGTATTAATGTCACTACCGAGTGCCGCTTCAGAACGGCGAGCTGCTAGTGAGCCGCACACCCCAGACATCAGAACTCATGATAAAGAGAAACGCAAGTGAAGGCAAGCTAACGACCTTGTCTCAGAATTCTGAATCGTTGAAGGTAAATCGGGAGTTGAAGAAGAATATGGATATATAAGTTGTCTATGGAGCACCGCCACAACTATACTGGTTTCCCTGTACATAAATAAATAGAACAAAAACCATTCGTGTCGGATGGGATTTGGACCATTATTCAAAATTGTATCTAATATCCCTCTAATTAAACTGGTCAACTATTTTACTAAATAATTATTAACTGTTTGAAAAAGTTTTTATTAATGATAATAATTGAAAATCCTAAGAAATTGATAAACAAAAGACGAAAGCATTCGTCCGATACATTTGGCCTGTACATATGTGGCACTGAAATATTTATCATTTGCCAGGTTAAATTTTTATGTAGGAAATGCGGATGGTCTTTTGGAATCCAGCTACTAAAGGGAAGGGTCTACAGCTCCCATTCTTACACATCTGGTTGCCCAGTTTTTCTTTATCTCATTCTCATGCTTTTTCCAATTTACCTAGATGCTTGATGCAACCTGTATATAATAAGTACTGTGTTATCATTGAGGACGAACTGAATCCTTTTTGGCCATTTTGCATAAATGATGATTATGATTCTAGTGGACCAATGGTTTTTCTGTCAGTAGAGGCCTGTTTATAACATTTTCCCAAGCCATATTTCTCGTTTCAGGTGCTCCCACAAATTCTCAATCGAACTGAGAATATGATCAAGAGACTTCTGAATGTTGCAAACTCTAAAACTTACAAGGAAAGGGACACAACTGTCTCTCTTCGATATTGATAAAACTTTGCATACAGGTAGAACATCAAAAAATAAAGGATACATTTTTTTTTAGCTGCCCATATTTACATTAAGGGGGTGAAATTGGCCTTTGAAGTTACCCCCCAAAAACAGTTTTTTCGCTGTATCTCGAGAACCAAGCAAGATATCGGATTCAATCAAAAACTGAAATATTACGCACAGTCAGTACTATAATACTACCCAGCAAACAACACCCTTATATCTTGCGGGGGTTGAAAAACATGTAGGGGTTAATACTTTTTTGCCTCCCCTGGCAATATTTTTTGGAAATTCAAGTTCTTCTTTACAGATTCATAAACCTCATTAAAAAACTAAAGTTACCTGTTTTTGGATTTTTCGATTCATCCCCGTTTTAAGGGGTACAACCCCAATATGTAATAATGCACAAGACGCATTATTAGTAGTATTTTCGTAACTAGAAGCTAACTGAAAGCCAAAATGTTGATTTTAATGATAAGCTATATTCGAGAAAATGGAAATATAGGAGATTGTGTGATACAGGGTGAAAATAAAAATATATGAATTTTTATGATAATCATCAAAATATACCTAATCTTATTAATTTCTCTTTTGTACAATATTTCAGGGTACATATGAATTACAATAATCATACTACATGAAAAAATGCTTAAAACAAAGATGCATCTCATTATTGCTGGGGCGCCACAAACACTGCACGTTGAATGGGACGTTTCTCCGAATGAAACTTGTAGTGGTGTTTGAAAAATATCAGGTCGTTCTCCACGTAGTCGCTTTTATGCCATGCATATTGAAAAAGCATCTCTGTTTTAAGCGTTTTTTCACTGACAATGAGTATTGTTATTTTAATTCCTATGTACCTTGAAATATTGTACAAAAGGGAGACATTAATAAGAAAAAGTATATTTTGATGATAGTCATAAAAATTCATGTATGTTCATTTTCACCCTGTATCACACAATCTCCCATATTTCCATTTTCTCGAATATATTTTATCATTAAAATCAACATTTTGGCTTTCGGTTACCCTCTAGTTACGAAAACACTGCTAATCATGTGTCTTGTGCGTTATTACATATTGGGGTTGCAACCCCTTAAAACAAGGATGAATCGAAAAATCCAAAAACAGGTAACTTTAGTTTTTCAATGAGGTCTATGAATCAGTAAAGAACAACTTGAATTTTTTTAAAATATTACCAGAAGGGCAAAAAAGTAACAACCCCCACATGTTTTTCAACCCCCGCAAGATAGAAGGGTGTTGTTTGCTGAGTAGTATTATAGTAATGAAGGTGCGTAATATTTCAGTTTTTGATTGAATTCGATATCTTGCTTGATTCTCGAGATACAGCGAAAAAACTGTTTTTGGGGGGTAACTTCAAGAGCCAATTTCATCCCCTTAATGTAAATATGGGCAGCTAAAAAAAAATATGTATCCTTTATTTTTTGATGCTCTACCTGTATGCAAAGTTTTATCAAAATCGGAGAGGGACAGTTGTGTCCCTTTCCTTGTTAGTAATGCGTGCTCCAGTAACTAATTTTTACACAATCTACCATTATTTATTAGGAGTATTATTATACAGATCTTCGTTTCGTTAGTGAAAATCATCATGTATTTTAACAGTGGTCATCATAATTTGACCATGGACTGGATATATTATATTTTCAAGCTATTTAATGAAAGTTCATTAACATTTTTAACGCATTAGCTAATTTTTTAATTTTTAAAGGGTCCACTTGTCATTGAGCAAGCTGACCAATGAATATTTGTAGGTATAAGTGTTATTTCACTAATAACAGATTCTTTCTATTTGTTTAATTGCATGCTGTTTTTTCAATATCTAGATATGAAGTACTCTATTGTATGTAAAATTCGGTATTTTACGACGCTTATAATAATGAGATTTTCCCAAGTAATCGCCTTTAATTCATGTTTTTACTTTTACAGCGGAATGGTTTCTGTACCGTTGAAATTAAAAATTATGCAAACTATTCAGGAAATTATTTATTAAATACGTAAACATTTTTTTTTGCATTATTTTGTTGTTGCAATTTCAATAAAAGAAAAACTGGTTTTCAATCAAATTTATGGCCTAGAACTATACGTATTGTTGCTATTTGTATCTAATTGTAAATCGAGCAATGATTAAAGTCAAGGCAACCCTTAAATAGGTATATAGAAAATTTTAGGAAAATTACAATAATTTCGAATGTCAAGTTTATTTAAAGATCAAAAATTATTAAAACATAAAGCACGCAAAACAAAAAGAGAACAATTTAGCACATTTTAATCAAAACAATTTGCTTATAAACATTTATAATAGAAGAAAAGGGATTATTGTTCATCTACAGGGCCGTAGCCAGAATTAGTGATCGGGGGGGGTTGATAGATTTTTTTAGACAATGATAAAAAGAACACGTGTAATTATGCAACATTATTTTTTATTTGGTTTATTTACAGATTTAGGTGCCTTTTTATGCTGCAAAATTTTTGTACCACAGTTTTAGTATCTTTCATATAAGAAGAGAAGGCCTCGCTTCATTATTTTGCACAGGGTTCCACAAAATATAGCGCTGGCCCTGGAGTCCATTGTTATACGTCCATGGTTCAGTTACAGTTAAATTGTATTTTCTTTAAAATCATTAAATTTTGTCCAATTCCATTTATTATGTAAGTTGTAGGTAAAATAAATAATTTTTTGCTAAGATTTCGGGGGGGGTTTGAACCCCCATATCCTCCCCCTGTCTACGGGCCTGTTCATCTACATACATATATGTTTATTATGCAATAGATATCTAATTGTAAGTGTAAGTGTAAGATTTATTAAATAAAACTCATTAACCTTGTCGAAATAAACGAATAAAATATATAAATTATACAAGAAATGATTATTTATGTATCATATTGTTAGATCAAGGTGAAAAAAGAAACCATACTTAGTAGAATATTATTACATTAATAATTTTAATTACAAATAAACAAAACCGATGGTGAATAGAGGTAATTTGTTGATGATGATTTAATGACAATATGTACCTACAAGTAAAACAAATGTAAATAGAATCATCTCTGCTATATTTAGATGACGAAATTAATTTCCAAGTTTGTATGTATCAGATTCGTGTAAAAATCAATTCATATCAAAATGAACCAATAATTAAAGTAACAAACTGCCTATTTGTAAATATTGTAATGATAGTTAATGATAATAAATTACAAATTGACATGCTGTAATTCAAAGGTAAACTTTGCCACTTGATGAGTATGTAAAGATCGACTTTGTGTTCGTGTTCGTGCACCTATTTTTGAAGGTTTTCATCAAAATCATGTCGATAAACCAAAAAATCGTGTCGACTCTTTCGTGCCATGAGGCTTCAAGTCTTTTTACACAGTCCTGCAAAATTGTTCAAGGTTCAAAATGCGAAATATAAGTAAATACTATATTACTTATTGCAGCATTTTTGCTAATTAACGTATTTATCACTACTAATAATTGTATTTATTCTTTATGTATGTTAGAATCCTGCAGACATTTATATTTAAATTTAAATGGTATATAATTAACAAGTCATGTAAAACAATTTCAAAATTGTATAATTTTCAAATTGTTCAAAATCAGGTGATTCAAATTATTTCAAGTTAGGTACAGTAAACCTTGAACCTTTGAATGTCTATCTATAATTATTTAGTCTGTTGCTGATGTATGACAATGTCTTTATCCTTATAGGTTTGTCGAACAAAGAACCTGTTCAAGACAGTTGTAATTTTCCATGTTTCTTGTTTTCCAATAATCAAATCTTAAGTATGGAAAAATACGTTTCACCTAACTCGTAAATTAATTATAAACTTTATGACGTATATTGAAAATGAGTAAATAAATGATTTTCAAGTTACTACTGAAAGATTTATGCTTGTTTGATGATAGTCATCTATTGGCATTTTTTAGGTTGAGGTAACAAAAGGCTTCTCCGTCTTAAGTCTTCGTCACACTAGGTTCGTATTATCTAGGAGTCGGATCCCCTTACCTCTACATTCACTTACTGCGGAAGTCTTTATTTTTAGTACAACCGCTGACCATAGGTCCAGACTACCTTTAGTTTTTGCTTCTATAGAAATAGCTTGTTATGTACTGATAAGACAGAGCTTTGTCCTAAGAGCCAGTATGTTTTTTAACATTTGATATTTTACTCCTACCTCTTATGGTAGCGAAGTTTAGTCTTAAGTCTTAAGCTGTGATATGACGAGCAGATACAGGACCAGACCAAAAACACTATCTTGGCAGACTCCAGATTTAATTTCTTTGAGATTGGAGTAAGCATGCTCTTGTTTTATTCTTAAATATCGTCCTGGTAAGTAAGATTTCAGGATTTCGGTATACTGTTTCAACTTCTGGTGTAGTTCCTCATACCACACTGCAGAACAAATGATTTTCACTTCCAATTCTCTTTCAATATTGTCAGTTACTATATGTGGACTTACCATAGAACGCTTATTTCTAAATCCAAGCTGAAGGTTTGAGATCAAATTTTTCCTTTAAACAATGGCTTATATTATTCTTAGAAGACTTTCCTCAAATACTTTAGATATCTGCCACTTTTAATATGTTGGGTACATATCGTACTCTAAATATGTAGCATTAATTAGATTGGTGAGTATTATCAGTGCTTCCCTTGATAACTGCTTTAACACTTCTCCTGATAGCAGTTCAAAAACCAGAAGCTCTTATTGGATATTCAAGGTAAAAATATTCATAAAGGGTTTGGAGTGGATCATCATTCAATTTTAATAAAAGTGACAATCATATACAGCCAATGGACTTCCTCTTAACCGGTCCGCTAGTGACCTGAGCGTTGGTCGAATAACGAAACGGCCAGTTGCTGAATAAAGACAATCAAAACAAAATTTATCATTCAATTTATTAAAAAAAAAAAGCAAACAAGCAGCATCCCTCAGCTCTGAACGGTCCTGGTTGTAACAATGAGGCCGATTAATCCGATTGCCGGTTAAAAACTATTCTACTGTAAATCATTTTGGAAAAATTTGTTGCACTGTTTGATATGATGTTGCAAAAGAATAAGAAAAACCATCATTATTCTGTATCTTGGTGTCTAACATGAAATTAAAAGGCTGAATTTTAGACTGTTTTATACTTCATCAAAAAACGTCAAATTGAAAAGTAATTAGCAAACCCAATAGGCTATCTCAACATACTTAACAAATTTCAACAAACACTCCTTGTGTGATCTGTATTATAAACGTAGGTAATTAATGAAGAACGTGTTCGCGTAATTTCTACATCAAATATTTATTATCTGACATTTATATATCACACGTGTGACTTTCAAGTATTCTCAAGTATAATTAGTTTTTTTCGGCAGACTATTTTATTGGGTGATAATAAAATTCTTAGAATATCCCATCAAGCAATTGTCGTCATGTTTAATTATTTTTTTGTTTTCTAAACAGGCAAATACCATTAAAGAACCCTAGTAGTACCTCATTAACTTTACAATAATATTTATTTTTTATTACCTGTCTGTTTTTTTTTTTGATGAGAAGGTTTGAGGGGTCACTTTTTCAGTTGTAAATTATAATTTCAATTAATTAGGATTCATTTAAGATAATCTAAGCGCAAGCAATTGCAGCACCGTTAATTGCACAGCATCACTATGATCAGTGGCGGACTGGGCCGCCGGACAGATGCCCGGTGGGACGCGTGTCATCAAATCCAAAAAAATATTATTTTTTTGACTATTAATTTTTTTCGTTTGTATTTTGATGACGAAGAATGTGTTAATATGATTTACAAGTTTGCTTCCTTTTCTAGAATGACAGAACTCATTGTTTCTTCCAGGGGCTCCAAGGAACAGGATGCTGGCCCAAGATCAATCTTTCATAAACTTACTATACATCCAGACTGATTCAATCGAAGCTACAGTTTCCATATTTTTTAGAGAAATGAAACAAAAATACAAGGATTAGAGATTCTGAGAGATATTGGCCGTTTTTCTCATTTCAGAAACGCTTTTATCGATAACCTCTATCATTGTGTTTTTGTTTTATTTCTCTAAGGGCGTACGCAAACGACGGCTTTTTATCGCGCGTTCGTGAAACGTGCATTCCAGCGCGTAAAAATCAATTAATGAATGTGTGGACAAGTATACAGACTGCGTTTCTATCGCGATTACCACACATCAGAGTTGCGGTTACCGCGCGTGATCAGCGCAATAAAAAGCCGTCGTTTCGTAGGCCCTAAAAAATATGGAAACTGTAGTTTCGGTAATTGCCCGGGCCGAAAAAATTTGCCACTCCGCCACTGACTATGATGATAAGATATTTTTCTATATTTTACACAACATAGTTGGGATTTGGACGTTATTTGCAATTTATTCTACCAGTTTTTTTCCAAATCAAAATAAATTTATGAATGTATAATAGTGATTTTTCTCTCTTACATGTCCCTTTAAGGCATATGTGAAATTTATTTAAACATTATATAATAATCTTTAAAAAATAATAGAGGTTATTGAAAAAAGAAGCGGAAAGAAATTTACTTAATTTTGGTGAATTTCCTTAATTCTGTATCTTGACATACAAAACTGCATGTTTCCTTTAATTATCTTCCATTAGATGTCCCAAGTACACGTCTCTATTGTTGTAAAACGTTAATGATTGTGTCATATTGTCATAATCCAAAAAAATTTGCATAATTTTAATATTGGGAAATACGTCTTTCACGTAATAAGATAATAAAATACGACCACATAATTAACATAAAATACGAAACAAAAAATTTACCGTTACTCATCTTTTGCTAGTTGCTTTTTTTCGAAAATTCTCTAATTTTTCTAATAAAACGTGTCGCGTTTACCTTGATTTTTTTTTTGGTTCTATTTTTATTAATAATCCTGTTCTCTTCGTGTTTATTATTATTATTATGATTTATCATCGTCTTTATCATCATTATCATCATCATCATCATCATTATTATCTTCATTTTAAACGTTGTGCGGTTGTCCGATTTTCATATTTTTTTTCTAATGAGGGGAATATTGTATAAAAGAGACCCACAATTGTTGTAACGGTAACTATTTGTTGATTCTATTCCATCGAATCAACATATTAAAAGTTATAAAGTTTTTTAGAAAATAATTAATTTATTTTTTTGCGGTTTGTTTAATTTCAAGTTAATTGCAATCCAAAAAATAAAAAATCAATCATTTTGTACAACATGAGTTATTGTGTCATATTTGCTTTCTTAGCGATTATTGCAAGTTTTACAACACATGCAGCTAAATTACGTAAGTTGTTGTATTTAATGACATATTTGCCTGGTTCTTTTCGATAAATTTTTGACTGTGTTAAGAGACTTTTTCCTTACATAACCAATACTTCACATGTTTGTTTGTCTGTTTTGTTTTGGACTTTAAAACAACACATATAAACAAACATAGAAGTGGCCAAAAAAATTTAGATGAGCCATTTTCAATCGTTACTAATTTGTTGCTTTTTTGCTTTACTGACTGTTTTTTATTATTTCGATCATTAAACTTTAGTCTTTGGCCACTTTGATTGCTACACCGTTGAATGGGCACAGAAGTGCTTCCCAAGACTGCTTGGTGGACCATGTTCCAGCCTTAGTTATATACTAAAAAAATGATTTAATAAAATCTTGTGTGTCTTGAGTTTGTCATGGCTCATTGAATTTTTGACTAATTTTTTTGAATGGTGAGGTTCTTTCATAACTGCACAAACCTACGTTTAATCGTGTCTGGTAGTCTCGATCTCCACGCATAAAGTTTATTCCTTAGTGGGTTACTTTTGGGAAAATTTTTTAGCAGATGTCCCAAAAGCGTACTTTTTCATAACTGTTAGGAATTCCTTAAAGATAGCAAAGCAAGTCTTTGGGGTGGCCGAGTGGTTAAAGAGTAACACTAAGGTGTCTCAACGATATGGGCCAGTTCGGTCAATCTCAACTGTATGCTCACAGTCACATTGCTTCACTAGGAAGGCCCAAACATACTTCCCTAGAATAAAATCATTTAAAAGTCCCAACTAGTAGTTAAGAATCGGACAACTTCTCAAGGCGTTCAAAAACTGAAAATAAAATTAAAAACAGAGATGGACTTTAAAGCTTGCTTTAATTTAAATAGAGGAATTTATATGAGCAATTTGATTTCCAGCAAAAAACTTCATACAGTGCCATCGTAGCGATCCAAATTTCAATGAATGTGTCCGAGGAGGAGTTGAATCAGCCATTCATGACTTAAAAGATGGTAATTTACACAATAATAATTATGAAAAATAAACAATATTTTCATATAATTAATGATTGTTATCATATAAAGCTGCCCCGGAAGTTGGTCTTCAATCACTTGAACCACTTTTAATTGATCAATTAGTGATTGGCCAAGGGAAAGGTCCTGTTAACGTCCAACAGAATTTCAAAAATTGCAAATTACACGGCTTGACTGGTTCTAAAGTTCTTGAAGAAAGGTAATGATTTCTCAATTATTATTGTACGTTTATTGTTGATTCTTTTTATTTTTGAATTTAGGGTAATGTTAGATGAAAATATTATATTTGCTCGTTCAGTTACACCAAATCTACGTTTAGAATGTGATTATAATATGAATGGCCGTGTTCTATTACTACCAATTGCTGGAGAGGGTCCTTGTAATATTACATTAATTAACACTTATCTTAATCATACATTACGTGGTGAACGTTTCGACCGTAAAGGTAAAACATATATGAAATTTGTTGATTATGAAGTGACTTTACGGCCAGAAAAGATGACATATAAATTCGATAACTTATTTAATGGTGATGAACGTTTAGGCAATGAAATTAATAAAGTATTAAATGAGAATTGGGATGCTGTATTCAATGATGTACGTGATGGTTATGAGAAGAGTTTCGGTTTGATCTTTAAAGAATTAGCTAATCGTCTCTTTACTAGAGTCCAAATAGATGATATATTTTTGGAATAATCATTTCAAAATAAAAACTGGAAGAAAAAATGTAAATTTAGTTCTATTATTATTTAGTGATAGAAAAATATTTTTGAATAAATTGTATTTTTATCTAATTCTCATTGCTGTTGTTTTACCTAATTAACTTCAATCTTTTTACTGTTTACTTTTTATCTATGGTTATACAATTATTATGAAATTAACGTTAATCATGCCAAAGATATCAAATTAGGCTTTTACGATGATTACCTGTAATTACTTTACAATCATCCTGAACTGCCAGATAATTTGGATATGCGTGAGACTAGTTCTATATAACGATGATCGAATTATAAATAATAAATAAAGCTTTGTTTTGTAATTCCTTTTGTACCCATGGATTGGTTATATTTTATTCCATAACTTTTTATTGCTAAGTTTTTCAAATTTAAGTATAAATGCTGTTTTCTGATAACACCCAGGTTTCGCACACATATAGGTCGAAGTTGGACGAATAATGGTTTTATAGATTTTTATCTTAGCATTTATTTCTTTATAAACTTGCAGTAAATCAATTGATTTTTTCAATTCTCAACTCTTACTGTTTATCTTCTTTAAATTTAGTTAATAAAACCAAAATCATGATCTGAAACTATATATAAGCGAAAGAACACAGCTATTACATATTATGAATGTACTAGCAGGCCCATCACGACTTCGTTCGCGAAATCTAGAAATTCAAATACATTTAAGATGGGGACACTATTTACCAATCTTGCCTCAGAATCTCTCTAGATTCGGTTCTGTTTTATATAAACGTCATCTATTATGTATCTATAGGTCGTTTATAGTCCAGTAGATTTTGAGATTAGTTGAAAAGGACAAATAAATTTTACCTATCTATATTATTAAAGTATAAAGTATAGTTTCGCATCACAACTATATAATAGTTATCGCAACCGGATTTTTAGGGTCCCGTGGAAGAGCTGTACCTGTGCCCTAGGGAGAATTTTACTGAGGCCCAGCCTCGCTCTTGGCGGCTCTGCTGCCCGGCAAAGATGGACCTGTATCAATTATTGCCCGTTTTATCTTACCTTATAGTATTGACTATTTGGACAAATACTGGTTGTAGTAAATCTTGACACTTCGCCCGGCCTGTGACAATTTAGCCTTCATATAAACGTCAATTACTCTTTTTAAACATCAGTTGCTACGGTTACTACTATAGCTTTTTCTGAGATAGTTTGATTTTACGTTTCCTAAAAACATTGTACCTCATTTAACGCCCCTGGATAAGGACATTCTAATCACCGAGCGGTATGGAATATACTTTACGACCTATTCTCATACCTAACAAATATACGTGAAAAATTTCATACAAATCAGTCAAGCCGTTTCGGAGGAGTTTGACCATAAACACTGTGACACGAGAATTTTATATACCGTAAAAATCATCGAAATAGGTACATGGCTGAAAAACAAGCATTAACCAATCTAATGGCTTGCAAATGAGTTGAAGTGAGATAAAAACACAACACTTGGTCAGAAGATGTTTCCCTCGATCTCACTTCAACTTATGTGAAAGACGTAAGACTGGTTAATGCTCGTTTTTCGCCTATGTACCTATTTCGAAGATTCTACCGATATAAAATTATGTAAGTCTAGATTAGTTTTTAATACGGTCCTGTCTTTTGGTTTCTAAAATATAGGTTTCACTAAAATCGGTAGATGTCGCTTGTAACACTACACTGTTATATAGTTGTCTAGATAGATTATAATTGTAATAAATCACTATTCGTCAGTGCAAAACAATGAATTTATTCTATGTCAGTCAAAGAATCAGTAATTAAACAAATTAACTTGAAACACAATTTTATAATATTACAGTTCTCTACCTTATTGACTGTACGGCGACAGTTATCGATATTGCAGTTTTCTACAATCCAACTGTCATGAAATGGACGAAGTGGGAAGGTGATGAAAATTTGTCAAAATATTAATATTTTGACGTTTTTTTTTTTATTATTTTCGAAGTATCATAATATCGAAAGGCAACAACAACAACAAAAAAAATAAAATTAATCAAATATTTCTGACAACTGGATAGAATCGTTTAATAAATGGTATCTAAATTATTTGTTGATTTAATTATTACAAAAGAAATTTATAAATAAAACAAAAAAATAAATAACACGAAAAGTACACACTGTGCCTTTAAAGACAGCATTTTCGATTACAAAACAGCATAAAATATTTGACCCTGTTTTTCTTTTTTTTTTCACATTCTCCTACATAGTCTGTTGTGTATTGCATTAAAGGTGAGATGAATTATTGATAAAATAGTTTCTACTTGTAGACGTATAGTAGTGATTTTATTTTTATTAAACAAAAAAAAAAAAAAAGGAACCCAGGATATGTTAATAAATTGCATTTAAAATTAGATTTGACATTGACTATAATGTATCTACATTTTGTTATAGGGCCAAGGTGAATCAATCAAACAAATTATTATTGCAGGTAATGTTACAATAATAATGGTGGAATTTCAATAGGTAAAACCAATTTTCCAAAAATTAAACAATCTAAAAACAATAATTATTTCGAATATGATGGTAAATTCATGACGATTATCATTGAAAGATTTCTTATTGATTTCTATTGTTGTGAAAGGACTAAATACATCTCAGGATATATTAATACCAAGAAACATTAATAATAAAATTTAATAAAAAATGAGTGAAATTGAAAAGAAATGGGTATGTGAATATTGTACATATGAGAATTATCCATCATCAATAAAATGTACAATGTGTCGTGGTCCTAAACCATTCATAAATGAGGATATTTATCGTTTACATGGTAGTGATGAGATATTAGCAACAACCACACCAACACTAACATTACCAACAACAGCAACAACAATGCATCATCATCATCATAATAATAATGCATCAGCTGGTCCATGTGATAATCGTAATATAATATCGAATAATAATAAATGGTCGTGTGATCAATGTACATTTTTAAATACAATTAAAGATTATAATTGTCAACAGTGCGGTTATCCACAATCATTATCAGCAAATAATCTACACGAACATATACAACCATTAAGAATATCAACGAATCAACAACATAATAATACAACATCTGATTTAGCACAATGTTTAACAAGATCACGTAATAATAGTCCACCGACAATTATTAATCAGGAGAATAGTCGGCGGGCATCAGGCAAATGGATTTGTCTTGTAAGTTAATTGAAATAAATCGTGAAACGTATAAATAGGCGCGAGGACTTTGTGGCGTGGAGGCATTAAGGCGCCGTGGACACTCATTTTAAATTCTCATTTTTCGCCTAAAATTGACCTCAAAAAAACTGACATTTTGTAAAATGTTGAAAATGTTTTTTTTTTTCTCTCTTTAAGATATAGATTTTGTGATTTAAATAATAGTTTGCCAGAAACTTAACCGCCAGCTGTCATAATAGTCAAAAAATGGTGAAAAGTTTGAATTTGCAATTAGGGCAGAGCTTTTTGAAATTAAATCAATTTTTTTTTAGCCTTTAAGAAAAAATTAAACCCTGAAAAAGCCGCTATACAATTCTTTTACCCCAAAATTCAAGGGAGCACTCCTAACTTGGCTTCACTGCAAGTGAGGCTAGTAGCAACGCCCGAGTGGCCGTGCCTCAATGATCCGCGCCTCAGTGGCCGCGCCCAAATGTCCTAGACCGGAAATACATGACGAAAAAATAATGAAAATTGTAGGAAAAAGAAATCCATCCACTTCCAGTCTAAACCTACAATTATTTACTTTTGTTTACTATTTGTTAATATGCCTACCGTTTTCCTTTATTTTATTCTGAAATGTGGAAAGTTATTAGAGAAAGTTTTCTTTTATATGTCGAAATTCATTTCCCAACCAATTTTTGTCAAATCGATAAATTTAAATTGTTCTAATCCTTTTGTTTGTCTTTGAATAGTTGTGTACTTATGAGAATTGGCCAAAATCAAGAAGTTGTGCAATGTGCGGTACACCCTCACCACATCCACCACGTTCAACATCTTCTAATTTAATAATAACATCATCATCACCACCACCACCACCACCATCATCAGATCGTGACAACGAAATTGAGAATAATCGTACAATAACAAATCCAAATTTATATGATTCAACAACAAATACACCATCATCAACATCAATCCAACAATCAACAACAAATAATTATGAATATGAACGTAAAATACGTAATTTACGCCGTAATGCCGATTGGAATTGGTTGAATGCATGTATTGGTGTGATTGAAGGTGATCCAAATCCTGTTGAAGCATATTTAGCATCTGGTGGTAATCCAGCACGTACATTAACAGCACCCGAAGTAGCTATATTGAATCGTAATTCAGCATTTGATGTTGGTCATACACTAGTACATTTAGCTATACGTTTTCAACGTGAAGATTTATTAGCTGTTTTATTATCACAAATTGAAGGTTCTGGTAGTGGTGTGAAACGTGTACCAAGTTATGTAGCACCAGATTTAGCAGCTGATATACGTAGACATTTTGCATCAACTATACGACAAAGAAAAGGGAATTTTCCATGTAATTTTGTAACAGAATTTCCAACATTTGCATTACCAGCTGAAATTGAAGAATTACCAGGTACAATACAAGAACAATTATTCAATGAATTATTAGATAAAGATGCACAATGTCAATTAGAAAGTGAACCAGCCGTTATTAATTGGTCATTAGAATTAACTGTACGTTTAGGATCAAGATTGTATGCATTATGGAATCGTTCTAGTGGTGATTGTTTATTAGATTCTGTTATGCAAGCAACCTGGGGTGTATTTGATCGTGATAATATGTTACGTAGATCATTGGCTGAATCATTACAACAAAGTGGACATATGTTTTATCCAAGATGGAAAGAATATGAGGCAAGTCAAGCATCATTCTTACAATATTCATTAGATGAAGCACAATGGGAAGATGATTGGACAAGTTTATTAACATTAGCCAGCCAACCTGGTACTAGTCTTGAACAATTACATGTTTTCGCTTTAGCACATATATTACGTCGTCCAATTATTATCTATGGTGTTAAATATGTTAAAAGTTTTCGTGGTGAGGCATTAGGTTATGCTAGATTTGAAGGTGTTTATTTACCACTTTTATGGGAGCAAAGTTTCTGTATACGCACCCCAATTGCTCTAGGTTATACTAGAGGACATTTCTCTGCTTTAGTACCATTAGAACCATATAGCCGTTTAGATACAAGACCTACAACACAACATAATAATATTGGTACTGATGAATTACAAAGTACATTTCTACCATTAATGGATCGTGATAGGAAATTATTACCAATACATTTCCTTACTGAAGCTGAGGTAAATAAAAATATTGATTATTATTATTATTATTATTGATTTATATTAAAAAAAAAAAAAAATAGTTGGGCTGTGAAGAGACAATTTTACGACAATGGTTAGATGTATGCGAAACTGAAGGTGGTATTCTGGTCGCTCAACAATTACTCCATAAACGTCCACTATTAGTCGCTCAAATAGTTGAAGAATGGTTAAATCATTATCGACGATTAATGTAAGTAAATTATGATATTTTTTTATCAAATCAATCATATTTATTGTAGTTATATTTCTAAAATTAAGACAAATGACATCGGCTCCATTCGCACGACCAATACCAATTCAAGACTACCTCAGTGAAGGTGATACAGATGATGAATAGCGCAAGTTAAATACCACGTCAAGATAAATGACGTGTCATTATAAAAATTAGTGTGATTTTCAACCATCTAATTAACCAATTTTGTTTTTAATCATAATCTTAATAATCATAATAATAATAATAATGATAATGTTAATAATAATAGTTTAGATTGCGTTTTTGAAATTTTAAATCTTGAAGAGTTGGCGCTATTGTTAAAACAATTTCGGCTTATCTAAAGGATGTATATTATTTTATTTTAAATAGCTTCGAATTATCTAGGCAAAGTTGTATATTACACGAAAAAATTTCTCTTGATGGATTAGGATATATTTATTTTTTATATAGATGGCTCAAGTACAAATTAAATTAAATTTAAAAGAAGAAAGAAGTAGCTAAAACAATGAATCTTTAAAAAAAAAATGTTTTTTTTTGCAATTTTAATTAACTAATGAATAATTGATTATGTTAGGTGTTATTTCAATTTTTTCCATATTTCATAGTATTCGATTTTGGAAACTAAATTTTTTGGAGGGCTGTTTTTCGTTCTTATTGTGCTGTGAATTTATTCGGAAAAAATTACAATATAAAGGCGCCTGTTTTGTGTTGTTTAAAAAAAAAAAAAAGAAAAATTATAAACAAAAGTCAAATTAATGCGTTTTCATTAGAAGATAGAAGTTCCATTAATAGATTCTTGAAATGTAAAAAAGAATATACTTACGAAATTTATTACTATATTATTAATTATATTGCATTGTTAACACACTGTTATTGAAAAAAAAAAGAAATACATAATTATAAAAAAAATAAATATATATAGAATAAATCGTTTAAGGATGGTGAATTAACTTTAAAATTTTATAATTTTCAATTAATTTATTTAAAACTTATTATTAAAAATACATAGGAAACCTTTAAATATTTCATTAATCCTTTAAGTTGCTTATCACTCAACCTAAAGAAGAAGAAATATTTCTCAATTTTCTTATTTCTTTTTTAAAGAAATACAATAGAAACAATATAATTAATGCTTGAACATTAAGTACAATTTTTAATTGAAATATCTGAACTAATTCCACGTAATTCTTGATTAAGTGTCTTTAATAATGGATGTCGTCCACAGCCGCATCTATTTTTAAAATCATCTAAATCTAATGCCCATATCATACCACCACCTAAACCTAAATCTTTAACCAATTGTGATTTACGCCGAATTTCAGCAATATCATCATATGACACCCATTGATTACCCAGATAAGCATATGGACCAGTCCTACCATTTGGATCTCTTACTACAGTCCAACTGCGACGTTTCACTCGTTCACAAATCTAAATCGAAACAATTAAAAATCATTATATTTCGGCCCGATTCAGCTTCCCTTCCTTAATCTCAACTTAAAGTCGACTTTGCCAAAAATGCTTCACGTACGTGGCAACGCAAGCTGAGTCTAACAATAAGCTAAGAATAAAGAACCGAAGATGACAAAATAGTTACTTCGTAAAATGCTAGAAAACCGCCGGCACGTGTAAATTCACCAGCTTCTCCAGGTCCGTACGATTTAGCATTAAGACCGTTTACATTTGAATCGGCTAAACTGAAACTTTGTCCATATAGTGGCATTCCCATTATTATTTTCTTCGGATCAGCACCTTTTTCTATCCAATAATTCAATGAGAAATTCTGAAAATTTTATAAATTCAAGAATTATCAAAATTATTTTAATTAAAACACAATTACCGCATTGAAATAATCATAAACATCACCAGGATAATAATAAAGTGGTGCTACATGTCCTGTTTGTTTATCCCAATGTCCATGAAAATCATATGTCATTACAGCAATCCAATCGAAATATCTACTTAAAACTGGTACATCATAACCAGCATCAATAACAGCTTTACTTGGCGATACAGCAGATGATAGAAGCAAACCTTTCGGTTTGAAAGCTTCACTTAATTCACGTACCAAATCAGCAAAACCTTGTTTATCACTGTCTGGACCTTTATCGCAATCCACTTGCCAACATTTGGGGTATTCCCAATCTAAATCTAAACCATCAAAGTTCCATTTTTCAATGAATTCAAGTACATGTTGGATAAATCGTGCACGTGCTTGTGGATCATTAACTAAACGCGAATATTTATTGCCTAAAGAATCATTCCAACCGCCTAATGCTATTAAAACTTTAATGCCTTTAGAACGATATGATGTGACTTTTGAATAAAATTCTGAAATTATATATTCATTTAGATTTGTTATAAATCTTTAAATAATTTTATTTTACCGTTATCAATATCGGCCCAAGAGTCGTGTGGTTTTATTGTTAAAGTATTTGGATCGAGAACAGCAAAACCATAATTAATATGTGTACAAAGATTTGGATCTATGTCTTGAGGTAAGTATTTACCATCACCTTGCCGATACCATGCCCAATTGGTAAAATAACAAATAACTTTATATCCATTCGGATCAATACTTGTACCTTGTGTTGGTACTAATGGTTTTTGTGTTGTCTCTATTTCATAATAATTATCAGTTTGTGGTGTTATTTCATTGGGAATTACACTACTATCAGGATGGCACTCTGTGTTTTCCGGCCAATCACAATGATCTTTATTCCAGAACAAACCAGCTGGACAGACTTGTAATTGCAATTGTCCTTGATTGCATAAATAATATTGATTGCAATTACTAGGATCTGCTTGGAATAATCGGCCTTGACAAGGTAAAAGTTCTGGTGGTAGAACGATTGTTGGTTGTTCTGATTCCCAAGGTAATAATGTTTGTTGAGATTTTTCCGTTGTTGTTGTTGTTGTTGTCGTGGGTTTAGCTTTTGGTGGTGTTTTACCTAAAACACATTTTGGATCTGGTTTTGCATAGTTCCGAAGTACACGATTAATCGTTCTCAATAATGGATATTCTTCACAACCGCAAATATTTTTGAAATCGTCTAAATCTAATGCCCATATCATACCGCCACCTAATCCCATTGCTTTAATATATTCAGATTTATGACGGATCATGCCAATATCATCAAAAGATACCCATTGATCACGTAGATAAGCATATGGACCAATTCGTCCTTTTCTATCGCGTACAACTGTCCAACCTTTATTGTTAATATTGGAGCAAATCTAAAATAACGGTTACCATTTTAACATATTTGCAAGGATTGTTGTTTTATAAAAAATACCTCATAATAAGATAGGAATCCTCGAGCTCTGGTTTCATCTCCTGCTTCACCACCACCGTAAGTAGGTGCATTAAGACCATTTTGACTGTTATCAGCTAACGAAAATGATTGTCCATACATCGGCATACCCATAACAATTTTTTTTCTGTCAGCACCGTTTTCTATCCAATAATGAATGGTAGAGTTCTGAAATTTTGATAAAAATTACCAACCTTGAAAGCAAATATTTCATTAAAGCTTTACTGTATTAAAAGTGCCATCAACATCATCTGGATGGGCATACATTGGCGCAACATGTCCAGTAATCTTATCCCACTGTCCATGATAATCATAGCACATAACAGCAATCCAATCGAGATATTGTGATAGGACTGGTACATCATAACCAGCATCAATAACACGTCGACTAGGTGATACAGCAGCTGATAATAATAAACCTTTCGGTTGGAAGGCTTCATTTAATTCACGTACAAAATCAGCAAACGCTTGTTTATCAGAACTTGGACCTTTATTACAATCAACTTGCCAACATTTTGGATATTCCCAATCCAAATCTAAACCATCAAAATTATTTGTTGTTATGAAATCAACAACATGCATAATAAATCGACGTCTGGCTGATGGACTATTAACTAATCGGGAATATTTATCACCTGCTGAATCATTCCACCCACCAATAGCGACTAAAACCTTAATACCTTTTGCTTTGTACGCAGTTACCTTCTCGTAAAATTCTAGAATTATAATCGTTTTATTATAGTTTTGATTAATTTAAAACAGCCTTACTGTTATCAAAATCTGCCCATGTGTCGTGTGGTTTTATTATCAATTGATCACCATTTAAAACAGCAAAACCATAAACGATATGAGTACATAAGTCTGGATCAATGTCTGATGGTAGATATTTTCCAACACCTTGTCTATACCATGCCCAATTTGTGAAGTAACAAACAACTTTGAATTCTGAGTTTGGATCGACTAAAGCCTGTTGAGTTGTAGTTTGTTTATGTGGAGAAATTATAGTTGACATTTCAACAGTTGGTGGTAGTTCTGATTCTTTCTCTAGCATGACTGCTTCAGTCAGTCTTTCTGGGTCGACAGTTTCGATCGGATGAATCGGTTCAGGATGACCACTTCCAGCATCTGCAAGAACGTTTCTAATTGTTGTTAAAAGTGGATGTCGGCCTTCTCCACATCTATAACAAATAAAATTTGTAATTTGTCCAATCTTTTCAAGTAAACGGAGCTTTCTACCTATTTTTGAAATCATCTAAATCTAAGGCCCAAATCATTCCTCCACCCAAATCCATTTTTCTGATATATTCAGATTTGATTCTTATCATTTCTTGATCATCGAAAGATACCCATTGATTGCCTTTATAAGCATATGGTCCTAATCTACGTTTTGGATCTTTAACAACTGTCCATCCTTTATTTTTAATATTATCACAAATTTCGTAATAGGCTAAGAAACCGGCAGCTCTTGTATATTCACCAGCTTCTCCAGGTCCTGGAGCTTTTGCATTCAAACCATTATTTGCAGCATCTTCTAAATGGAATGATTGACCATATAATGGCATTCCCATTACGATCTTACGTCTAGGTACGCCTTCTGAGATCCAGTAATTAATAGAAAAGTTCTGAAAAAAAAAAAATAATAATAGAACTTTTGTCATTTTGGTAATTTTTAAGAATTACAGCATTATAAAATGGAACTTCATCTTCTGGATGGTAATATAATGGAGCAACATGTCCAGTTTGTTTGTCCCATTGACCATGGAAATCGTAAGTCATTACGGCTACCCAATCAAGATATTTAGCTAAAACTGGTACATCATAACCAGCATCAATAACAATTTTACTTGGTGATACAGCAGCTGATAACAGTAATCCTTTTGGTTTAAAAGCTTGACCTAATTCTGTTACCCAATCGGCAAAAGCTTGTTTATCGCTGTCAGGACCTTTCTTACAATCAACTTGCCAACATTTTGGATATTCCCAATCTAAATCTAAACCATCAAAGTTCCATTTTTCTAAAAATTGTAGGGCATGCTTGATGAAACGTGCACGTGCTGCTGGGTTATTCACTAAACGTGAATATTTGTCGCCTTGTGAATCATTCCAACCACCTAGAGCTAACGATACTTTAACGCCCTTCGATTTATATCCAGTTACTCGTTTATAGAACTCTGAAACGATTCGAAAATGTTATGCTTAAGTCAAATAAATGGTTATTATTAGGTTTGGTTATTACGATTATCAAAATCTGCCCAGGAGTCATGCGCTTTAATGATAAGATTCTCAAAATCAAGTACAGCAAAACCGTAGACAATATGTGTACATAAATCTGGATGGATATCTTCCGGTAAATATTTGCCTATACCTCGACGATACCAAGCCCAGTTCGTGAAGTAACAAACAACCTTGAAATATCCTGATTGTGGTTTTAATGATTCCGGTAGTGGAGGTTGTGGGGATGTTGGTGGAATTGGTGGATGCCATTCCCATGAATTTTCAGTTGTTGTGGTAGTAGTAGTAGTAGTAGTAGTCGGTTTGGATGTTGTTGGAGGTTTCCAATCAGGATAACTTGTTGGTTTTTGTGGCTTAGTTGGAGTACTGGTTGGAACTGTTGAAGGATACAAGGGTGCTTCTGAAAGTGGATCAAAACCATCAATAGCAGCATTGCTGCTTTCGTCACACTCAGAATTTTTAGGCCAATCGCAAGTTTTTCCTTCCTAAATGATTATTTAAAATCAATTTTTATCTTTGTAATTAATTGTAAGTTGGGGAGGATAGCTTACATTGTTCCAGTGTAATCCTGGTGCACATTGGAAAACTTCATATTTACCCCAAAGGCAATGCAAATATTGCTTGCAGTCTCCTGGATAAGGAGCGAAGGCATTTTCTGAACATTTTGAATATGGTTGTGGTCGTAGTGCTAGAAAATTATCAAAATTCTGAAATATTCTTATGAGTAATGTTTTTCTAGATTATACCATCTGTTAATTTTTGATGTGTATTCAACTTATCAGTCATTAAACGATTAGCACATTTAGCTCTGTACTTCCAGTCACACATTTGTTCATCTAAGTTCCAGTGAAGACCTGGAGCACAACTTTGTGCCAATAAATTACCGTTGACACAAATGTAGAAACTGGAACATTGTTCGTGGGGATAGTATTGACCATTATTACATTTCTCTTCTAGATGAGATGATATTGCTGATGTAGATTCTTGTGTTGGTGTTGATGGTGTTATTGTTGTGCTAATTGTTGGTTCAGCTGTTGTTTTCGTTTGCCAATGAGCTGTTGTAGTTGTAGTAGTTGACATCTGGTACGCTGTAAATTTACAAAAGTAAGTATCCTTGTTCCAATAAATGGGCAAAAATTACGTTTAGATTCTTTGCAATTAGCTGATTGAGGCCAATCGCAAATACTCCGTTCTTTATTCCAATGTAAACCACCAGCACAATATTGTTTACGTAATTCACCAAGAATACACCTATAATAAGCATTACAATTTTGAGGATCTGGTAAGTATTGACCAGGCTCGCAGGCTTTTATTGGTTTATCAACTTCAGGCATAATTACAGCTGGTGGTGGTATTGTTGTAGGAGTTGTCTGTGTTGTAGTTGTTGGTTTTGTTGTTGTAGTAGTTGGCCACCAACTACTTGTAGTCGGTTTCTTTGTTGTTGTTGTAGGCCTTCTTGTTGTAGTTGTAGTAGTGGCTGTAGTAGTGGTAGTTGTTGACCACCAAGTAATTGGTTTCTTTGTTGTTGTTTTTGTTGTCCATTCATGTTGATGTTCAGTTGTATGATCACTTGCTCCTGTATCAACGCCAGTTGTAGTTTGTGGTGGTGCTGGTGTGATTGGTTCTGGTGGTCTTGTACAGTCCTCACGTACTGGTACATCTGGAATTAATCCTAATCCACGATTTAGACTTCTTAATAATGGGAACGATCCACCACAACAGCGATTTGAGAAATCATCTAAATCAATTGTCCATGCTACAGCACCACCAAAACCATTTGTTTTTATGTATTCAGCTTTACGTTTAACTGATTCAACATCTTCAAAACCGACCCATTGTTCTCTATAATAAGCGTATGGTCCAGTAGCACCAGAATTATCTCGATTAACAATCCACCGTGAGTTACGTATACGATTACAAATTTCATAATATGCTAACATGCCAGGTTGTTTCGTATATTCACCAGCTTCTCCAGGACCTGCACTTGAAGTACCTTGGGCGAAGTTGTTGGTTTTTGACAAAGTGAAACTTTGACCATAGAATGGAATTCCAGCTAACAGTTTCTCACGCGGAGCTCCTTTCATCACCAAATATTCCATTGTAAAGTTCTAAACAAATCAAAATATAGATTTGGAATCAATAAAATATTAGAAACTTACAGTATTATATTGGGGATATTTGTCACCAGGTCTATGATATAAGGGACTGACATGTCCGGTTTGTCCTTCCCAAGCACCATGGTAATCGTATGTCATTACGGACATGAAATCTAAAGCTGCACCAAGAGATGGTAAATCATATGAAACATCGATTACTTCTTTATAACCAGAAATAGCAGCAGCTAATATTAAAGGAGGGCTTTGTTTGTCGAACTCTTTTCGTAATTCCTAAAAAATCCAATACAACTATTTACTTTTATGTGAAAAGAATTATTGGAATTATTACTTGGATTAGTTTCGTAAAATTTGGTTTATCAGAAGCTGGTCCTTTTTTGCAATTACTTTGCCAGCATATCGGGTAATTCCAATCAAAATGTAAACCTTGGAAATTATGACGACGTAGGAAACTAACAACACTGATAACAAATCGTCGTCTAGCTGAACCATCACTAACTAATCGTGAATATTTATCACCAGCAGAATCGGTCCATCCACCCAACGATAATAGTACTTTTGTATCTTTTAAGGATGTAACTCTTTCGTAAAGATCTACGATATAATTTTGAGGTTACAAAAGAAAATTATTTGGATTAGTTGGAGACTTACTGTTATTAAGATCTGCCCATGGATCAAATTCTTTGATTAGAAGTTTGTCTGGATCTAAACTAGCAAAAGCATAAACTATGTGTGTACAAAGTCTTTGGTCGACATGTTCTGGAACGAATTTCCCTTCACCTTTTCTATAGAAAGCCCAGTTGGTCATATAACAAACAACTTTTGGCTTGTTGTCCTTTATTTGCTCAGTTCTTAATGATCCGTATGCGTTTTTAAGGTTATTTGTAATATAGACCATTTGTCCAGGTCTACAATCTTCCGGTTCCATGATCTCACAACGTCCTGTTACTGGATTCAACATCAAACCATCATTACATTGAATATGGTAACTTAAACCATTACGACAAACATAATAAGCGGCACAATTTTTCGGATCACTATATAAACCATCAGCAATACATGTACCAAATGGTTTAACCGGTAGATCTAAGTCCTGTTGTAATTCATGACCTAACAAATGGCGATTAATTGTTGTTAATAACGGCCATTTTTCGCCACACAATCCTTTAAAATCATCTAAATCAGCGGCCCAAACATATACACCACCTAAACCCATTTCTTTGACATATTTAACTTTATCTTCAACACTTTCTGGATCATCATAGGACACCCATTGATCACCATAAACCATATATGGTGAACCAATATCATCAATATATCTGTGCCAACCTTCATTTAAGAGAGCATCGCAAATTTCAAAATATGCCAACATTCCTGGCTTTTGTGTATAGAAACCTTCACGACCTTGTCCTCTAATTGGTGCACCAATTCGTGTTTCATTCGTTGATTGTAATGTAAATGTACGTCCAAAAAATGGTATGCCAACAACGAGTTTCGAACGTGGAAAACCCTTTCTAATCCAATATTTTACAGCATAATCAACATTTAAGAAAATATTCAAACCGTCATCACCGGGTCTTGTCTTTAAATTTGAATGATGATCAGCTACAGGTTCCCGTTCGCGATGGAAATTATACGCTTGTAAATTAATAAAATCAACTGAATCTGCCAAACGTTCAGGATCATAACCATTTTCTACATAGAATCTAGATGCTGGTACCGCTATTGATAACAACCATCCTCTTATTTTGAAGATTTCATTTAATTCTTCTAATAATAGCAAAAGGTTTTCTTTATCAGTTACATCGCCGCCATATTCTTCAGCTCCCGGATATTCCCAATGTATATCTAAACCATCGAA
Source organism: Lydus trimaculatus (assembly GCA_037414755.1). Lineage (NCBI taxonomy): Eukaryota > Metazoa > Arthropoda > Insecta > Coleoptera > Meloidae > Lydus > Lydus trimaculatus. The sequence continues at coordinate 24,305 of JAZBGY010000556.1, read as the reverse complement.
TTCATATTGTTTGATGAAATTAATCGTTGAACGTATGAAATTACGTCGACGACTAGCATTTTTGAGCATTATTGTAAAGCGATGCGAACTCGATTCGCGATTCTCGCCCACCGATATTAAAACTTTCAAGTTTGGATTAATACGTTTTAAACCGGTGACAGCACGGTAACCGCCTTGTATTACATCAAATTCTTCATCATTTGTTATTAAATTATAATTATGCGGATCAATGCTGGCAAATGCATAAATAACATGTGTACAAGCGAATGGATCCAAATCATCTGGATTAAATGTTAATGGTTCTTTACGATATACTGCAGCACTCTGTACATAGCAAACAATACGATTGTTGTCACTACTTGATGAGGAAGGTGCTATCGGTAAATTACGTCCTCTTTTAAATGGAGAATAATTCAATAATTGTTGATAACTATGATCGATTCTATAAGGACTATATGGTAGTGAATATTGTTGTAAGACATGATTTCTAAAGAAATCTGATGGTGAATAGAATGTTTGTGGGAATAATGAAACTTCAATTTCGATATCTGAAGCTTCATCAGGTGGTGGACGTTTTTCAACAGAATCACGTAACGGTAAACGTCTTGTTGTTAATATTCTACAATACCATCAATTTAATTATGAAAAATTTCTTAATCATCAATCAATACTTACGAATCTGGTATACTTTCAACAGCTGTTCTAAGTGGTAGAAATTTACTACCGTATTCTCCATAATCAGAATAAGCAGCTTTACGGTCTGAAATTGCATGAAATTCTGGCATACTTTCAACGGCATCTCGTCGAAATGTTGGTACATTTAATTCCGGTGTATGCTGAATATTACGTTCTTCAGTTGTTGTTATTATTATTAATAATAATAATAAAGCGACACATGTCTATAAAAATATTATAAAATTGAAACAATCATATATTCAAATCAAGTGAATCCTTTGAATTATTCATCATCATTTTGTTTCTGTTGTTATTTGTAGAAGGTTGATCATTTTCGGATTATTGTTATTAAAAGTATTTTGACCTCTACAAATAACAAATTGTTATATGATAATAAACCGAATCGGATAAACATCAAACTTGTTCGATGGATTGTTAAAAATATGTATTTGAAAACAGAACCGGTAGGACTTCTTGTTTTCTGTTCAAATTTCTGTCATACCAAACAACTATAGATTAGCATAATCGATTATTTTTTTTTGTATTGTTGTTGTTTGTATAATGAAGAAAGAAGCCCTGCTATCAATGAGTCATAATAACAAATCATGTACAAGACAATACTAATGATTGTCGATTTGTTAAATGTCTTGTTCTGAAAGTGTTATGATCAATCAATTTAAGCGAGTATTTAGTAGAATAATTGATCCTAAACGGTATTTCTTTTTACATCTATGTGAATTCCACGTAATAACTACAGTTATTCGATTATTCTATTTCCAAAAATATGCAAATTTCAAATTGTGACTTACCCGTATGTGCGGTTTCATTGTTTCTGACGTTCTTTAACACTTTATCCACTTTGTTAAACCTATAAGAGACATTTAGATTAATTATTTTGTTTTTTCGATCAAAACCGAAATGACACTGAAGAAGACTTACGTGAGTGCCACTGACCAATATATACAAAAAAAAAAACAACAATAGGTCATCGTTTATTATAAATTCAAAACGCATCTATAATTCTAGACATTGCCATCAATGAGGGTGATAACAGATAAGGAGAGACAATAGAATTTATCCATATACAAGCATTGAGTATTGCGACAGGGTTGATTTGATTGGTTTGATTTAATATTAAATGATTATTGCGGCTTACCTTAAATTTTCATCTTTCTTGCAAGCCAAGCGTTAACACTGTTTTATTGAATAATTCAAATAAATAAAAACAATGAACATCTATCCAGTTCGCCAATCAAGCTTACAAATGCGTTTGAAACCTAAAAGACAGATTCTTATAGGCGAAAAGTAGGAGGAGGTCTTTGTTGATGATGATGATGTCTGGATGTCTTCGATCAAACCAGCTCTAGTACCGTCTAGTTTTCTCATACAATTAAAAATCGAAAGGAAATATTGATTAAAATTCTAATTTGTTGTTTGATTGTTTGTAATTGCATTTTTACAGTGTATTAAATATGTATTTCACTTACAATTAATCTAAATATGTATTTATGTTCTGCAGAATGCCAATGAACCACCTTGAACTTGATTGGTGGCTAGTCAATCCGGCTATTATCACCATCAAAGGCCACTAATTAGATCGGTGCTTTTCCATAAATAAAATTTTTATCGTTTTGACAATTGTCAGTAGGTATTCGGAAAAACCTATCAATTTAACCAGCTATCGTGCAAAAATTAGCAGCTTCATCAATTTAAAACCTATAATTTATTTAAATCGATCAGTAGTGATCATGAACTTGAATTTCATCTAGATGTTGTTTTTTTGTTCTTTTTATTTCTTCGAAGAGGTGTGTAAGTAGCATAGAACTTGACCCTGTATCATTTGAAGACGATCATCATCATCATCATTATTTCTGTCAAAAATAAATTTTACAAACGGCACCATTGACCCGTTGTTGTTTCCCTTTTTGTATAGAATGTCATCAAATTAAAATCATTGTTGGTAATTTATTGATTGAACAGGTTTTCTATTTATGATGATAGAATATTTTTCCTAAACTCCTCTAAAAAAAGAACAGAAAAAATTGAGAAAAACATCAAAAAAATAGAAATATTTTGAAGGTTAATTTATTGCATCTAATATAGCTACATTGGCAAGAATGCAAGGAAAAAAAGATGAAAACAAACATAACTGCTATTTCAGAAGGTAGAAATTAATGAATCACTAAGAACTGGTTTGAGATTGGGCTTTAAAGCTCTAGAAACAATTTACACCTGATATATATTAAAAAAAAAGTCAAGTTGAAAGTTTTATTTCGAGGTGCAACTTATCGTTATTGCAAGATAAATGACCACCTCCCAAATTTGCTGTGATGAAATGAAGCATATATGTATAGATATTGTGAAGAATTAAATACGATGAACGGATGGATGGATAGACTTTGCAAGAGGTTGAAAAAATGCATTGTTTAATCGGATGAATTGTATGAAAAGTATTTGCCATTAAATAGGTGAAACATTTTTATCACGCCTCTTGTAGCTCTTTATAGCTTTAGGGTGGGTACAGGGTACAGATACTTACAAGTAATAAGATTAGAATTTTTTATATTAGTCTCTACTTTTTAGATAGTTTACTGCATGTTATAATAATTTATTGTTAGTAGAGATAACTTCCTTTGAAAAAAGAAATCAATTCTATTAATAGGGACGGCGCTACAAGGGAGTTTTGGTGGGCTTCTAGCCCCTGGTAGGCTGGTCTTGGTGTTACTAATACTTTAATTTAATTTGATCATTATTGATAGTTTTCCTGAAAATTTAATGCAAGAAGAGAAATTCAACTATATTATTACAATATGTATGTACATTGTACAATCAGCTTAAAATTACAAGTAATTCAGTCCATGATCTCAAATTAAAGATTTCCGGTAGTCACTTTTGTTAGCAAATAGTTTTCCTTGCGTTATGTAATAAGGGTTTTTTTAATTGCAAAATGTTTGGCCCCTCGACCCGCGATCATTTGATTCTGGCGCCGCCTCTGTCTATTAAACAGTAGTATATAGGCAGGCATGTTGTGCAATTTTACAAAGATGATTTTGCATAAAGTGAATCTTTGTGTTCTCCTGACACAGTGGCTACTACCTAAATGTTTCTAACACTCCTTATAAATGATGGAAGAGCCAAAATCTAAAATTGCGCCAATTTTTCATTCAAATAAACAAACGTTCTTCGTTTCCATGAACAATTCTCGCATTGCATAATAATTATCTTGATTGTGAGAATTTTTAATTAAATTTCCCCCTATACCTACATTATATTGAACAATTCGATAAATCAATACAATACAACCTTGAATTTGTTATCTTAAAAGGCAACATTGAAAAATCACCAAGGTAAAAATTGAATTATTTGTCGCAACTTTCTAGGAAAATCAATATTTATGCTTTTTTTTCTAAATTCGATATTTTAATCGTGGTTATCTCCGAACCCATTAATTATCTTTTGACCGGCGGGTTTTTTTGTTGTTGTTGTCGTTGTTTAAACAATTCATCCAAAATCCATTAATCCGACAGGGAATCGCCATTAAAATGCAATAACCAATAACTGATAGAACTAATGTACGACATTTTAATTTTCTTAATGTTGGAACGTTGACACTTTTAAGAAAAAAATTTTTTCGTGACTTAAAATCGATTAGAGATTAGAGAACACAGCGATTCTACAAAATTGGTGGGAAAAATCTAGAAACGAATCGACGAAATTTTAATTGTTTACCCGGTTTGTAAACAACATAAGTATTGACCTTTCCAACAAGAAAAACTACTGTTTAGGTCCTGTTCATTTTCTTTCGATTTTATTTATATCGTCAAGTTTATATGGGTTGTCTTGTTAATTAAAATGAACCAATCATGAATTTTAATCGACTATTAATGCACCTCATTAGTTGTTTTAAATAGTGACACAAAAATTATTGCCATATGTAAAACGGATTGAATAAAAACGTAGGAGTGTCTGTATATATACATAGGTATATATAAACAAAAAAAAAATCAAATTGTCCCCCATAAAATTAGATTTAGATGATTTAAATCGTAAAGGTCAAATTGGAATATCCAACAAGAATTCTTAAAATATTTCCAACTGGTTAATGTATTTTAATTATCTTGTCAATAGAAGATTTGTTTTTTTTTTAAAGTACCCTAAATTAGCATTTCGATTGTTTTCAGATATTAAAGTTAAAAGCAAATATATTGAAAAATTGATAAGACTTGTCTCTTATCAACTATCTTAGGTTCTTAGAAATCGTTTGATCCGCAAAGCTTGTCAAAAATTCATGAATTATTGATTGTTAAATTATAAAAGTGTTTTGACGGTAAATGCATCAATTTTAATAGTAGTTGATTTCTTATAGCAATAATTACATTTTCAAATAAATCAAATTTGGTAAAGCAAGTTTCAATTTAAAACAGTTAGAATCAATAACCTGTATGTGTTAAAAAATCGATTGATGCAAATTAATTTTTTTTCCACGATTTTAATAGATTTAATAAATCTTTTGAAATCGAGATTTTATTACCGGTAGGTAATAAATTAACAAGTTTTGATAATGATGAACACGTAATGCATTTAGAAAAAGGTTAAAACAATCCAACAACTCAATAGATATAATTAAGGGCAAGGATAAAGTTGAAGTCACCCTGTATTATTATGGAATCGATTTTATCATAGTGCCATTGTACTATACAGGTTAGGCGTTTCTAATACGAACACAGGCAAAATATCAGCACCACCTCTAGTCTTGGGTGTGAGTTGTCTGGAATTATGACACGCCTGACTATGCGCAGTGTGTAGTGTTAGCATTTTCCATATGTTCGTATTAGAAACGCCGAGTCTGTAGATTTTAGTTAGATGGATATAATGTGTAACAGATCTGTTATTATTAAAAATGAGACAGGCGATATAAAGAAAAAACAAAACAAAAAGATCCACCTATGAGATTCTTGAAAAAGGTATTTGACTCATTGGCCTTGAATCTCAAAATTCTACCACACCCTTTCCTTTAAAAAATATCATCTATAACATAAATAAACCAAACATGAAACTACATAATCAAATATTTGATTTTTACTGATTGTTTAATAAAGATGGTGTTGGTGGTGGTCTGATTATTGGATTACAAAAAATTCATCATATTAGAAATGTATGTACGAAAATTTCATATGATTATGTTATTTATCAGAAATCTATGGAGTGTTTCGTAAAATGTCAACTTTTCATTGTAAATAATTGATAAGATAAACTAGATTATTGACCACAATTTGTCGTCAGTTTTACTGTTTTCCCTCATTTGTCAGTCGTGAACAAATACTATAACAATGCCGACTATACATTATTGTTGGCATAATTTTTGTTTAATTGTGATATTACTAGTGTTAATAGAAATTAATGGTAAACAATTAGATATAATTGAATTAGAAGGCAATATATCAACTGAATATCATTTACAATTTAATAAATCAACTGAATATATATTAGTTTTTCCACCAACAAGTTCTATATATCCTTATCGGATAAAAGCATCAAGTTCTGATGCATGGATACATAATCCTGTATTGATAGTTGTACGACAGGCACGGCAAGTATTATCATGGGAAATACCATTTGTTGTTGATACAAGTCATAAGGAACATAAACTGAAATTTAGGAATACATCGCGTACTTTATGCCATGATAATATGGATGTTATCACATCAAAACCGAGAAATTGTAAGATTTCCATTTCTAATTTATCCATTATATTGATGAAATTTATTGTAATTGTTACGTTTAGTGTTATCTAAAGTTAAATTGTATGGATTTCAACAAGAATTTATTGTGGCTGTTTCAACGTCTTCACCAAACATGGTTAATGTGTTCGTTAAAGTTGAAGAGGAAATTAATTTTTATATTCAAACAAATCTTAATTATTCATTAAGTGTGTCGCCTAGTGAAACACGTTATGTTTATTATAAATTTCCAGACAATAAAACTGATACAGTTCTTGTTCAAATTGATTCGAATGATGATGTTTGTTTAACAGTCTCCGTACAGGATAGCTTGGTTTGTATTAACAACTGAACCATTCTGAGAGGCAAATTAACAGAATATATAATATAACCCATATCTTGTTATCTTAAATTTTAATCGTGAAACAAGTAAAACATATATCGATTATAACATCTTGAAGGCCAACAAAGTCAATATTTGCCTAATCCGCCTCTGATTTATTTGATAACAGACATGATTGACATTTTGGATTTCTCTTCTTTTTGTTTGATTTTATTCTTCTTTGTTTCGGGTTTTGTTAATTAATTTAGCGGTTTTTTAATATTTTTTTATCTTTGATTTCGTGTTGATTTTTATTTGTTGATCTTTTTTCTTGTTTTTCAACTTTAATTACATGTGCCTCGCCCATTTCGCTTTTTGTGATTCCTTTTTAAATGTTTAATTGCCTGCTTTTCTATCGGACATACGCAACAGGAATGTTTCAAGAATTGTCACAAAACTTGTAACTTTTTTTAGAGCAGTTCTTTTATGTTTCAGTATCGATTGTTTTTTTGTTTTGTTTTCGGTCATTACCTTGTTTATTTACTTTTATAATCTTTTTATACTTTTGTACTTTTTCTCTGTTTTTATGATTTTTGTCTTGCAGTGCCGTATCTAGAGTGGAGTAAAGAGTAGTATAGTAAATTTTTGCATTTTTGGAAATATTGTACCCTATTTAACGCCCTCAGAGGCCGAATTCCAAAAAAATGTTTCATAAAAGGCTAGGCGGTGATGAGACAATCAGTCAGTCAGGACAGTCTTATATACTATTTAGAATTGTTTGTGTCATTATTATGTCCAGCTCATTATTTTATTTCACTGATGCTCAACCTCTTTGTATTCGGACCCTTTCCACCGTGTCGATTTAATCTTATTGGATTCCTACTAGAACAGACATATTAGAACATTTTAAAAATTCAGCGGTCGGAAACGGAGACACTCTAGAGAGCGTCCCCACTTTTCCAATTCATGCGCTATATATGGGCTGTTACGGAATCTCCACTGTCAGTGTATTTATTTCAGTCAGAACGCTTTAGTTTTTTACATTACACGTTTTCGTTAATTTCGAAATAACTATAATAACTTCTTATGTTTTATTATGTATTGCAATAAAAACTGTTGCATATATTTTACCCGCCATTAAAATATTCCTAGATCCCACACTGTTAAGAAGAAGGACACATAGCTTATTATATTAAAAATGGTGAATTCTGGAAAGTATAACTTTTGTAGTAGCTCTTGATTAGCTTACGATTTCTCTGTTATGCCCGGCTTACTTTTATAGGATCGTTTGTGACTGACCTTATCTTGTATTCCTTTCCTTGAACATATGACTCATTTTACTATGCTGCGCTTGTAAAGTCTCCAATATTAAAATGTACCTTACGCAGAAATAATATAATGCTGATTTACGACAAATTAAGTTTGGATTAAGGGGGGAAAGCTGAACCGTGCTGTCAGTATTCCCTAAATTGTAAGTTCCGTTCTACGACGGGACTTATCCAAACACCTACGAAAGAAATTTTATAATATCTAGGCATGTATTAGCCAAAAGTTTTTTTTAGATTGGCAGTAACTTATTGCTTCGAAACTTTCATTTGCTTTATTGAACTATAGTCAGGGCCGCCCTTAGACGGGGGCGAGCGGGGCCCGCGCTTTTGAGGGCCCCGCAACGTCCTGTTTTATTTAATTCACAAATGTGAATTTTTTTTCCCATGTTTAAAGTTGTTTATTTTACAAATATATTCTTAAATATTTTATTATTTCCAATCAATTTCAAGTTTCAACAACCCCATAATGCTTTATGATAAAAGTTTGAAAATTTATAGGGCCCAAAAAAGCCTTCTTGCCCCGGGCCCCGCATTGTCTAAGGGCGGCCCTGACTATAGTTTTATGCCACTTTAATTATTATATCGATGGGTGAGCCACAAGATTTTTAGGTCGACCCACTCTGCTTCAGATTCCTACCAATATCTCAAATTACTAAAAGCATGTAACGTGACAAACGAAAGTTTGGTCAACACTGGATTGACTTGACAATGTTAAAAGTTGTTTTTAAAGGTCTAGGTCAAAATCAAGATTTGTACAGTATTCCCTATACTATTTTATTTGGCCTTCTTTATACTTTTATACTTTTCTACTTTTACGCTTCTCAGAAACCAATGTCTTGATCCCACAACTCTACTTTTGAATTACTTTTAAATTTCAGTGTCCAGTTTTCGATTTAGAGAAAGACATTACATATGAAGGCAAATTTCAGACAATCAATCGTAAAGGTGGCCTTAATATTGCGGTATTTAAAACAAATATAAATAATTCAATTTATTTCTCATCGAAAATTTTTCTAGAGACGCGAATTTCCATTGGGCTTCTTTTTAGTTTTCGTTGCAAAAGGTGATAATTATGAATGTAGTCAAGATTATTCAATCTTACCAATACCACGATCACCAGTAATACGATATACTAATCGTACATCATTAGTAACATTTGTTGTTGCCAAAGGTATAAATGCTAGTGATTATGGTGAAGCTGCTTGGTTAACTGTAGCAGCAATTGCTAGTTTTTATATTGTTGCTTTATTAATGGTATTTGTATTTTCACGATGGGGTAGTATGTCGAAATTACGTAAATTACATTCAGCTGATATACGTGAATTACCATCTGATTTACCATGTCCACCAAATAAAGAACAAATTAATAAATTGTTACATGCGAAGAAATTACCGGTTAAATGGTTGGCACAATATCCAGAAACAGATAAACGTAGATCCTTCAATTATTTATGGCATATTTTAAGTATTGCAATCTTTTATAGTATTCCAGTTGTACAATTAGTGATAACATATCAAAGGATTGTTAATCAAACTGGTAATCAAGATATGTGTTATTATAATTTTTTGTGTGCCCATCCTGCATTCGGCTTAAGTGATTTCAATCATATTTACTCAAATATCGGTTATATTTTTATTGGTATCTTATTTTTAATTGTTAGTCTTCATCGACATGCTATTCTGAAAGATCGACCTGTAAGTTTTAACTTTAATTACACTTATATTGATGAATAATTTGTTTATTACACACAAAAAGGGTCTTGGCATACCAGTACACTATGGTCTCTATTATTCTATGGGTTTTGCTTTAATTATTGAAGGCTTATTATCGGCATGCTATCATATTTGTCCAAGTCAATCAAATTATCAATTTGGTAAAAACAATAAAACTCCACTGAAAGCTTTAATAAAATTAAATAAATTTTTAGATACAAGTTTTATGTATGTTATGGCTGTTTTATGTATGGTTAAACTCTATCAGAATCGCCATCCTGATATTAATGCTACAGCATATGCTACATTTACTGTTTTGGGTATTGCAATATTTTTAGGTAAGACTTTTACTTTTACATATTATTTTATTCATTTTGAAAAATTAACAGCTATGGTGGGCATTTTAAATGGAACGTTGGGTATTTGGATTGTATTTTCGGTTGTTTATTGGGTCCTTAGTACTTATGTTTCATTTAAAATCTATTTTCTCAGTTATATCTTTGAAGGTTTGCGTAATTTCAAGAATGAAATTGTAGATGATAGTCCGACAAAAGCTACATTTATACCATTACGAAAATGTAAGTACAAAAAGAGATAACTTTTGAAGATTATTACTAATTTTGTTGATTTCTAGCAAGATTTTTTGTTTTACTTTTGGTAAATATTGTAAATTATGCAATATTGATAACAGCATTATGTTTATATGATAGTGGTGTTACTGATTTTGGTACGTTTCTTTTAGGATTATTGATGGCTAATGCTGTTGTACACACGGTTTTCTATACTTGCATGAAGGTTTTTACTAAACAAATCTTATTTTTTATATTATTTTTTATTTAATTTCTGATAATTTTATAGTTGATACATGGGGAAAGGATTTGTTTCGAAGCTATCTTCTACGGTTTATTGATGATTGTAACTTGGATAGTTTCTGCAATCTTCTTCTTAGATTACGCTACTTTATGGACGGTAAGTAGATTACCACACCGTAAAAGTAGATTTTGACTTGAACTTTGACTATTTTTTTACTATAAAGAGAGTAGATATGATATAAATTTAACTCCCCATCCAAAATGTTAGTAATTAAAACTTCCGTTGTTATTTTGTGTATTAACATCTAGACACCTGCTGATTAGATCATCGGAAATAGGTTTTACAGTTTCTTGGACCTCGTTATCAAGCTCAAAATGTTCCCCAGTAGCTTCAGCCTACATACAATATGCACGATCCAGTCGACTATCGACAAGTCGAATCAAAAATCTCTATAAAATCCAAAATACTCGGAAATTTCCAGCAAAAATTTCACTAAATATTCTTAAAAGCATATAATTTTAAAAAATGTTAAGAAAAAAGCACTTTTTTGAAGTTTTAACGTAAAATACCCTCTTAAATAAAATTATAGATACGGATCTCGATTGTTTCTTTATTTCCAGTTATTTTAAGAATTTCCCTCTGAATTTACGTAACCATAATTTATTAAATTGATTGATAATCGTCGTTTTTCTGTTAAATCTATGCAGGTGACACCAGCAGAGTCTCGTCAACGTAACCAAGATTGTGTTCTAATGAATTTCTATGACACTCATGACGTATGGCATTTATTGAGTGCTCCAGCTCTATATTTTAGTTTTATGTATCTATTATGTTTAGATGATGATTTAATTGATAAACGTCAGGAGGATATTCCTGTATTTTAATTCAATAAATTTATAAACAATTAAATAGAATTTGTAATATTTTTCTTTTTATATGCAAAAAGAATAAAATCTAGATAAATCGGTATCGAGACAATTTTATTGTTATTGGCGTCATCACCATTTAATTTCCTGAGACAAATATGTCGATAAGATTTTGAAATGTGTCTAAAACAGTTTGTATGGTAATAAAACGGGAAGGATATTTAAGAAAAAGCTACCACCGTAAACCTCATCAGTTTCTAAACAGAAGTCTACTAGGAAACAAAACAAATAACAATGAAGTATATTTTTTTAATAAAAATATTCCATTAATTATAAATTTATTAAAAACATTTGTAGATACCACTTTGTTATGTTTCTTTTGGTGGCTACCCTATTCCTTTGGGAAGTGGTTGATGGATATCCGGCGACACAAAACCGAGATGATTATCGATACGTAGATCGAGATGTAAGTATTTTCTGTTTAATAAATTACAGAGACAAGTGATTTATTTTAAATAGTATGCGAGTCCAGGTGCACATCAGTTAGCCAGTTGGATTGCTTCACAATTACGTTCACCAAAAGACTATGTATCAACACCAGAAGTACCATTTACACCTTATCGTCTACCAATACAAGGTAAACGTAATTCTGAAGTTAGTAATGCTATTATAGGATCTGAAGAAACCCAGAAAATGTATCGAGATGGTAGAAAATAGATAATAAATATAAATATTATTTTCATGTGAATGTTTAATCTGTGGTTACGGTAATAATAATGATATTACATTATGTTACACTCGAAAGGATAATAAAAATATAAATATACCGATTTGTTGTTTCTTTATCTAATTTGGGTCAATGTATTAAATGAAATTTTAGTGATGACTAAATTTCGACGGAATTAACAAAATTGCTATAAAGCTGAATCATAGTGACAACCCAAAAACAATATATGGAACATTAATAATTGGTTCTGTTAAACAATAGCCATTAGTTGATTCATCAGTTCTTTGAAAATAAATCATAATTATTTGTAGAAACATTAGAGTATCAATAAAATAATTTTATGTAAATGATAGTAAACTGGTTAAACTGACTGATAAGATAACAATAATTAAAAGAATATAAACGTGCCTTAAAATTCAGGTTGTCCAAAGAGTATTGTTTTTATTATCAATTAAATTTAGAACTCCACAGTTTATCTTTAAATACAATAATTGAATATTGACCTGCACTCCAAATTCTTATTTGAGACATAAATTCATGATTATTCTGATAGTTGAGGTCTCAGAGTCGGCTTTAAGAGGGCGTGAGGTTGGGCCACCGCTCAGGGTGCTATAGCACGGTAAACGACCAGAATTTGCTTAACAATCATTAATAAAATTGATGTAACTTTATCGGGGCCAAATAATTTCGCTACCAGTTATAAGTATTTTGATATAGCTAAAGTCATGTTAGAAGATCTTTTTGGATAGATGCACAGTAGACTCTTGGTTAGTGGGGGTAGAAAAAAGCATGTGCAAGTAAACGCCAGACAACAATTTTGAGATTGCAGTGGCGTTCTGTATTAAGAGAGGTTCTATATTACATATGTTACAAAAAAACTGTGCATGAATGATTAATCTAATTAGATTATCTAGATCTACAGTGAATAAAATTCAATTATTTATAAATTTATTGTGTGATATTCGTAACAATATTTTATATACACATAGAACATTGCGACAAGTAAATGCGCTTTGTGCCGCCACTGTAGATTTTTTCCGATAGTAAGCGAGATTTGTCGAACCTGCGCCAAAAAGATCTTCTAAGACGACTTTAACTATACTTTTCTAGCGTTAAGCCTCGTTCAGACTATTCAACCCGCTTGAATCCAAGTAACTGGCATTCAAATTTGTGTTCACATATAAATAAACAAGTTAATTCAATCAAGTAAACGTTGCACGGCACGACCGCACTATGGTCGGTCTCAACTGCATGCAGTTGGAAGTTGGAAACGACTGCAGGTATCGACATTATTGGAAAGGAATTGAAATTCAGTATGAAAATGGAGTTCGAAAAAGAAGCATTGTGTCTGGCGTTATTACCTGTATAACGGAAAAATAGATCGGAGAAATAAAAGAAAATATTGGGTTGATCTCCTTGTTATTTTGCATATACTGCAGCCCTTACATCGGTCATCCCAAATGGATGGACTATTTTCCACTTCCATTATATTCCATTGATATTCCATATCAAAATTATTCATTTTATCAAACATACAATTCTCCACTGAAAAGCAGCGTCGCAGTTCAGCTCGAGGCCAGGCTCACATTGGACAAAATACAATAAATCAGTGCGGCACTGATGCGGCACCGCAAAACAGCTCGTGGGCGCACTCTCATAAGACCATATGTAAATTATGCAATCCAACTGCACAGCGCTACCATGCAGCGCTGCAAGTGCGGTTCGTGGGCGATAGCACTATGCCCATGGGTTCAGGGAACCCCTAACTGAAAGTTTCAATGTTCTGTTTTTGAAAAGTAATCCTCAATTAAAAAAAAAATATTTGAATTGTTAAAGCATTTTGCCTTATGAAGTAGTCGGAAATAATTGAAATCCTATTCCCTGTAAATTCATTTTATTACCTTCCCAACTATTAATCCCATAATTCACTACAAAGATCCAATCTGCCGCCTCCCATATGTCACTAAAACAATTAAACAACCATATGTCTCTTGATTGTTAACAAGTATTTCAACTACCGATTAGTGATTTGATTTTATTTAAGTAAACAGAGAAAAAAAATCCCCTTTCCGGTCTTTTTTTTTGTTAACTAACAAATTCCCTATATATTTATTCAAATAAGAGCAATCATAAATATCCAGAGCAAAAATATGTTGATAAGATTGAAAGCAGAATACAAATACGGTGCTGATGGCGGTTAAAGCTCCAGTGGTCGGTGAGCTTTTGAATAGTGAATTTCTACAATAAGAAACTTCCATAAGGTGAGATTGATATAAATATAGAATAAACGATTATTTCTTTCAATAATTACATTTTCCTTCTTATTAGTGTCAATCAATCAAATTTTAGATAATGATTTACAAATACTAAAATTATTATTTGCTTTCTTATTTAGAATAAAAACCAACTGGAATAGTTGGAAGTTTCATTTATTCTCTTATTATTCCAGAAAACTGACATAAAATGTTGCGTCTCTATTCAGTATTAATTTTGTTGATTTTTCTTCTACTGTTCCAAAGAAGTTGTGCTTTTCCATCATCACTATCATACGGACAACACATTCAAGAATATGAGGTAAATCATTAGATCTATTATTTTTTTTGTTTCTGTATGCAATTTGAAACAAATTCTAGGATAATTCAGATTACGAATTATTCAAACAATTTTTGTTAAATTTACAACAAAAGCCAGCACTGGATTATTCTACTGATGATTCAAATATTGATAAACGTAATCAAGAAATAATGACGGCTTTCCAAAAAAATATGAAAGAATTGAGCGAAATTTTAAAAACTGGATAGACACTTAATGGAAGGAATATATTATGGATGAATACTATCTGTTTATCAACAGGTTTTTTTTCTATTTTTATTTCTTTCATTTATAATTCAAGACCAAAATAATTGAAAAAATAAAATTGAAACCACAATTATTTATGTAATTCATTGTTATAATAAATTAGATAAAATTTTAGCGTCTACTATTTAGATTTTAATAAAATAGTGATAATAATAGTAATAATAATAATAATAATGCATATTAGAGGTATGTATAACCACTAGAAGCAGCATGTGCCATTAATGTATCAGCCGCCTGCTGTGTCTCCAACATGATCCTAGTCTCGTTCATCCACTGTTTAGCTATTGATCTTGATGCCCCTTTTAGTAAATTCATGTACTTTAATGTTTGAGCGAAATTACCACGATCCAACCAATATCTAAACAATAAACAACAAGAAAGAAAAAAATCAATAATCCGATTTCTTATTCAAAATCAACAAAAAAAAAAAATTAACCTGGCTCTTTGTAAAATTTCATTTGTTGTTAATTGTGTAAAATCAGTTTCTTCATCATTCAATTCAGATGTTGGTATTGAACTTGGATATTTAATTAATAATATTGATTGTAAATATGATAGAAGATATAGTGTTAATGAACCACCATTTTCTGGTATTAATGCTAATTTACGTGCAACTTCTTCAACTTTTAAGAAACGTTCACGTAATGCATCTTCAGGGAAGACACCACGTGATTTTGCCTCATTTGGAATGCCATCAATTACAACTTTTACCAATTCGTCAGTTGGGGCTTTATTTAACAAATTAAATAATAATAATAATAATAATAAATAATTCATTCATTTCAAAAATGAAAACTCAATTACCGGCTGATTTTTCTACGGCAATAATTTCCGGCTCTAACGGTCGTAATTGTTGTTTCCACGATGTACCAGGATATCCGGCTTTTAAAGCACGTAATAATGCTTGACATGCACTCCATAAGATTTGTGATTGTTTTGCCTGTTCATCGGATTCAATTCGTGCTGAAATCATATTAATATCAATTGATAAAAACGATAATCGGATATTTCAATATGTACAAATGCGATAAGATCTCCTGAAGCATCGTTCAAATTATTCAAGTTACTTTGAAACTATTTGACTTGAACAGATCTGAAGTAATGAACCAACTTTAAAAATACTTGAACTCAGGAGCGGATTTGGTTGTGATGCCGCCCTAGGCCCGCTCTGATGTGTCGCCCTTCTTATAATGTCAACAAATATACAGGGTTGGGCAAAAGTCCCGGAATGGTTAAATATCTCCAAATTTCGTACAGTTAAAGATCTGAATTTTTGCAGATAGTAAACTTCGGTTATGATCTATTGATCTAGGGTATTTTGGTGAACTTGCCACTTCCGCTTCAACCGGAAGTAACTATCAACTTGCTTATTTTAAATAGAATGCTATATTTTTTTGGGCATTTTTGAATTCTACATATTAATCTTGACTATGCTGCATTAGGGTTCCCTATACCTATCTATAACCGTTTGTGAGATATTACAGTTTTTTTCTGTTTTCATTTCCATTAAACTTTATACAGTCTAAGCACACTTCGTGATATAATCAGAGTCGACATTTCAAAAATTAATTTCATTTCCGAGTAAAAGTTGGTTATTTGATACAAAAAGGCACTTAATGCCCTTTTTTATGAACTACACTAAGATAAAGTAAGGTACTACTCTTAAAACTACTTCAGATTTGGGGTACCAAAGACATTTTTGAAGACCAAAAAAACTGTAATATCTCACAAATAGTTATATGTATTTAGGTATAGAGAACCCTGACACAGTATAGTCAAGATTAATATGCAGAATTAAAAAATGTACAAAAAAATATACCATTCCATTTAAAATAAGCAAGTTGATAGTTACTTCCGGCCAAACTGGAAGTGTCAAGCTCACCAAAATACTCTAGATTAATAGATCATAACTTAAAACTACAATATCCAAAAAATCAGATCTTAATCCTGTATATAGGCCGATACATTTTATCTAGGAGCGTAGGAGGAACTACGAGAATTGAGACACTCTTGTAGTCTTCGTCTGGACTGAGATAGCTCGTATAATAGTTTTAAGATTACCTACCCTTAAGACTGTCCTATTACCTGTAGTGTTTTCTATGTGATGAAATCTTCTAGATTGTAAATAGATGGAAATGTGAAGAGGTGCATCAAAAATAAAGACCATCAGGACTGTATAGAAGGAAGAATTGGAGAAACGTGATGCTCTAATTGTAGAAAGCTAACAGTTTTTGAGAAAACGATTACAAAAAATCTCTATCTTTTAAAAACAACTCTTTTAACAGTTCCATCTACTTACGTATTAATATTGATCGTTTTATGAAGCTGGGTGCACGCGGGGCGCGCAGAATTGCGCCATGAAAAATGTTCTGTCCACATAACCGAACAGAAGGAGGAACTAGCTTGCTCCATGGTGCTAGCGTACGTGCTGATTGGAATGATAGAACAACATAAGAACGAAATAATCGTATTAGCACTGTGAATGCTAATCTTATCTACGCGCACAAAAAAAAAATAATTTCGCCTTTGTTTTATTCGGCGCAGTTCAGCGACCGGTGTGTTATTGGCTTAAGATTCTCAATAATTTCTTCGCAATTCTAGCTAACGCAGAAGTCAAATAACTTGGCTAATTTGAATCTAGCTTTAGAATGCGACAGTGTAAGGAGGACTTAACGCACCTGTATTACACATTATTTTTTGCACGACCGTATTATTTCGTCAAAGATTTTTAAAATTAACCATACATGAATTGATATTTTGTAATTGACAATTATCTATCAATTACATACTGTACCTACTGTTTGCTATTGATTTCCATAGAAATTTGTCGATTTTGTCAATTTCACCTTATCTATGAACAACGTTTGTAGGTACCTACAGAAAAATACATGATTGTGCGAGAGAAAAAAACCATTACAAACCTTTCAAAGATCCATCTAATCCTTTTAAACGTCCAATAACTGCAGCTAATTGTAATTTATAACGTGTTCGTTCGTTATCTAATTGTTCATCGAATTTTTTCGATAATTCTTGTTCAATTTCTAAGGATCTTGTATGAATTGCTTCATCTAAATGATCAGTAAAACATTGAGATTGGCGTTTGAGTTGTTCGCGTAATTCCATTTCGGCTTCTTTCTTCAATTTCAAACACTAAAAACAAATGTATTGCAATTTTATTTTATTTTTTTTAAATAAAAATTAAAAATTGTGATTACTTGTAGTTGGAAAGCTAAAGCGAGTTGCCTCTTTTCTTTCTCTACAGCTTCATAAATTTGTGCATTTGTTAAAATTTTCTCACCAACATTACCATCGATATTACGTTTAGCTGCTGTGATGGCTTCTTGTAATTTTTCATGTTCAATAGTTTCTAATTTTGCTAATTCTTTTTGATAGAATAAAATATTTGAATATGCATGTAATAAAAACAAATCTAATTGATCTTCTGTTATTTTCAATTGTTTATTATTGAAATTAATTGTGGGAAATAAGATTTCTAATTCATTGATGAAATGTTGACGTGCTTTCTCAACTTTATCCCAATATTTTTCAGTTATATTCGATAAACTCTTCTCATATTCATAATGTTGTTGTTTCTCATTTAAATTATTTTGTAATTTTTGTAAATTATTTTTAATTGTTTCTTTTGTTTGTTGTGTTATATCAGATTTTGTTAATATAGTTTTTAATTTATTTATATTTTCAATTGCTTTATCTGTTTTTTGTTTAACATCTTCAATTGAATCATTTTTTATACGTGTTTTTGTACGTACCACATCCAATTGTTGTGGTTTTAATTGATTTATACTATCATCAATAATTCTACCAATTTCATTATTATAATTTCTTAAATTATTTATTGCTTTATTATAAGCAATTATTGCTTCATTGGATGCATTCGATACTTGTCGTTCTAATTCAATTACATCTATAGAATGGGTTTCGGGTAGTTTTTGGTCGGGCTTCTTCGTTTCGCTAACTGGAATTCAACAAAAAATTAGGCAAAACAAATTAAATAACAATACAAATACGAAATCTATCCGATGAGGGCACCTATGCGAAATATTGCAACAATTTCCTACAATGGACAATTTTTTATGTATAAAAAGTGCCATTTTCCACAAAATCTATTTAAAATCATAACAAAAAATGTTGCTATACTTCTTATGCCTTTCTCATTCAGATCGACGATTAAACTTAGTCCACATTTCCACGTGTAAATAACTTATAGAAAGTTTGCACGAGTTTCATCTTAACATGAAATCCCTTTACTTTCATGTTGTTAAAAAGGCTAAAATTTCTTACGGGTTTTGCCATGTGGTGACCACACGGAATTTCATTATAAACCTGTACCAAAGGGGTAAGATGCCGATAGGGTCATTTTTTTCTATCTAGTAGAAACTCGCACAAATCTTCTCGCCTAGTGGAAACATGGTCATAATATTGAGGTAAATGTTGTTAATTTTTAGCACAGCAAAAAGGTTATTCATTTCTTTCTTTTTTTTTTAATTTTACTCAACCTTTTGATGGACTTCTTATATTACAAATAGAAAATTACCAGTAGGGGGTGTATCTTTTGCTTGTGGTTCTCCTCGAACATCTTGTGGTTTCTTTACTTCTTCCTTTTGTATTGATGATTTTACTGGTGTTAATGATGATGATGATGATGATGATGGTGCTAAATAGCAAAATGTTAGTCACACAGAATCACGCAAAACCACTCTAAGCTATAGAGTTAAACAATTGAAAATTTATCTACCTTTCGTTTTTTTCTCAATAATAACAGCTTGTGGTTTCTCTTGTTGATTCTTGTTAACAACACTATGACTATCATCTCCTAAAATTTTCGATTTAATATTATCATAAATATTACTGATCGATGATGATGGATCTTCTTGAAATACAAATTTGATGACATTGTTTGAATATGGTACGGTTTTTACTAGTGTATCTCTAAAGTTTGGATCATATTTTGCATATGCTAATGTTGCACCAGTTGCCAAAGTTATAGCACTAACTGTATAGAGTGTGGCTGAACCGCCTGGGTTTCTCGGTGCATTATTTTTACTACTTTGATAACGGCACGATTTAAATCCAAACACGTGACTAGTTCTCTATAAAACAGATTATTATAATTTTAAAAAAAGAATAAATTAAAGGTTATGTCATTAAACTGAAAAATCCCTAACATTACCAAACAATTACGTAATGTTCAAATCAATTTTCATCGTCTTTTTTAATGAAATTTGGAGGGTTTTTCTTTACAATTTTTCCAAAAATATTGACATCATCGGTGACATAACACCCAAATTTATGTAATTTTGAACAATACGTTTTTATTGTGAAAATGGCAATTACCTGTCGGAGATTTTTGGAGTACAACTTGCTAACGTTTCCCAACATATTTCTATTAGATGAAATTAATTAATTTCCAATAATTCTCCAGGAAAATCTTGTTTAAAACCAAAGGGAAGTCTTCAACTTGACGGCACAGTCATCACTCAATTTTCTTTATACTTTTAGATAATTGATCAAAATAGATTTTACAAATTAATGAATTATTCAATTTCCTCTAAAATTATGAAGGTTTTTACAATTTTTTTATACAAAAAATACTAGAAAATTTCGATTTTTTTGACAATTACAAGTTTCGGAAAATTTAGAGGTTATAAGTTGTTAAATCACAAATTCCCCTAGATGCACCCGTTGATCTCTCTTTCTAACATATAGATTTTAGTGCTTGTTATATAATCGTGCCAACTTGAAAATACGAAAATTTCGTATTTAGTTGTAAAAATTTTAGTGAAAATGTTGAAAGTTTTATTTGCAACTTCTCGGTTAATTCCACGACAAATTCTACAAAAAACCCCATTAATAACAAATTGTCAAAATATTGCATCAAATCTATTGTCAAAACAGATACAATTAAGGAATTTTACAATTATCCAACAACCTAACCTAGAAACACCACAGAAGAGTTTACTAACAAATCCGAAATTTATTGAAATTGTTAATAATAATCAAACACGAGGTCTAATAAAATATTCTTATGGGAAAGGTAAACGAAAGTCGGTGAAAGCTGTATTGCGTCGTTTCTATCGTTTGAATTGGGGCGGTTGGATACGTACGAAATGTGGACGACACAAGAAAATATGGAAGAAAAGTGCACAACGAAAACGTCGTCTACGTCAACATGTCTTCTGTAATGCTAGTCAAAGTTATTTGTTAGATAAACTAGTTGGTGAATATTGGCGTAGACCGAAATATTGGGTAGATGATCCCTATAATCCATACCATACTAGAGAAGAATTCCCACATACAGCAATGAAACCGAAACCATTTTATCCAACAGAAGAACAACAACAAAAATTCAAATAATTTTGTAAAATTCAATTTATTTAATATAAAAGTTGTTTTTTTTTTTAGACAATTTGATTTCTTAAACGACCAATACCTTCAATTTCACTCTCTAGAATATCGCCCTTGTTGAGATATTCGGGTGGATTTCGGTGCATACCAACACCGGATGGTGTACCAGTCAGGATAACATCACCAGGATACAGAGTTACAATCCTAAAAGTTTATAATTTAACAAAAACTGTCATTAATTTATAAAAAAACAGAACGTACTGTGATAGATACGAGACAAGAAAGTCGATTTTAAAGATCATCTCAGATGTATTACCGTTTTGTTTCAAATTACCATTCACCCATGATTTAATCGATAGATTATTAGGATCAACTTTGTGTTTTGTTATAACTAGTGGCCCTAAAGGACAGAATGTATCCATTGATTTGCCTAAAAGGAATTGGCCATTATTGCGTTGTTTCTGCCAATCTCTAGCACTAATATCCTGAGCTACTGTATAACCAAAAATATAATCATTTGCTTGATCTTGACGGATTGCTTTTGCTTTTCGGCCGATGATAACGGCTAATTCTACTTCCCAATCAACACGCTAAAAATTTGATTTTATTTTATGATTGAAATAATGTTTTTTTTTGCTAAAATAAATTACACTACTGATTGGAGGTAGTATGATGTTATCATGTGGTCCAATTATACATGATGAGAATTTACTGAAAATCATCGGTTCTTTTGGATAGGGAATGTTTTGTTCATCGCAATGTCCACTGTAATTCAATCCAACACATGCCACTTTATCAGGTTTTATAATTGGTGGTAGAAGTTTGACTCTGTCTAGTGATGTTACGGAATTTCCTGCTGCCACAATTCTGTAAAATTCCGTTCATCAATAAATTATTCAAATTTTATGTCGGAATTTTAATTCGCACTATCGGAAGTTTAATGATAAGATTACAAATTTAAGAGCTAAAAACTTGCAGAGTTTTGTAGAATAATTGGATTTCGTAATTAATATTGTTTTTGTAAATTTGTTAATATTACGCAACAACTTCGATGATACTGCTTCAACGTACCACACTGATAAAGTTGTTGCTAATGTTGTTAACGCCTTTTTTTATGACTACTCGAGTAGTCATAAAAAAAGTTAAAAATAGCAAAATCGTCAACAACAAATAGATCCATGAAAAACAATATAATAATAATAATAAGAAAAAAAAATCACCTCTTTGCCTTCTCGTACATTTCATTTCCATTTTCCAAAAATTTCACCAACTTATTCGGTATTGATGAATCAACGGCGCTCAAATCAAAGATATCACCTTCGGGGGCGATTTGCGCCCCTAATTGTATCGGACCACCAGTTTTCAATTGATATTGTACAAATCGCATTTTATCCACTGATGATAGTGAGAAATTTCTTATCTGGATGGGAATATCACGTGGTAATGCTAATGCCGGCGTCGTCGACGTCGTTGTTATGGTGAATTGGCGTAATAATAGCTGTAATGACGAGCGCATTTTATTTTCGTTTAATTAAGAAAAATAATGAATAATTAAAAAGATGCACTGTTGTTGTTGTTCACACACAAACACACCAGGTGGGATAGAATGTTGTTATTCGGGAGGGTGGGAGAAGTGCAATGGTTTAACAGTGGTGTTGGAGTGGAGAGACGCAAAGTAAAAACAAACCACCAACTATCTAAATATGATATTTTTATAAATTATAGGAAAGTGAATGGAATTTGTGATTTGATAAATAAAACAGGTTGTCTTGAAATCTTGTTTTATATAAATTTTGAGATATTTGATTGAATATGATAAGTGGAGGTCCGTGACGAAAATAATCAAACTATTGCAATTACATATTGAATGCGTGCAACCTTGACGCACGCTATTCTGTTTATTTGCTTGTTTATTTCCTAATTGTTTAATTTTTAAATACGTCCTATTCATTCAAAAATAGATGTTTTTTTGGAAAGTTTAATTAGCAACAACAATTAGGTTTAGCAGAAACATTAACCAATCAAAGTTCTTTACGAGTAGAGCTACTAATCAGTAGATGGCGCGAGAGTACAAATAATGAATGTAGAAACTATATAACAGAGGTGTCCTGGTGGAATCTACCCTTATTTTCAGGGAAAAAAATTCAAGAACCTTTTTAGAACTATTTACAATAGTGGTTACCTGGAATAAATGTTTTGTATGAATTCTCTCTAATATGGCAAATTTATTTCAATTTAACAAACAGTAGCAGTTATTTTCTGTTTTTCAGTTATTCAGGATCAGCAGGTGTAAATTAGACAATCTTAAGAGACTTTATAGTTAGGCTTAAACTAAAAGGTTATAAATATGGATGTTATCAGAAAAATTTTCAGGAGGTAGATAATAGAAAAACCCATATATTCAGGCCCGTAACTGCATACGCCAAGGCACGCAAGTAAGGGCCCAGACCTTTAGAGGCCTAATAATAGGAGTTATTGAAATTGTAGTAGATAAATGTTTTATAGAATTTGATTGATATTAAAAGGTTTGGGGACCCTAGAATATTTTTGCGTAAGGGTCCAAAATTCGTAGTTACGATACTGCATATGTACATTATGTATACAGACTTGGCGTTTCTAATATGAACATAGGAAAAACACAGCAGCAACACACACTGTAAAGATGATATTAAACGATCTGGCGAAATGGCATAAATTTGTGGATTTCAGTCGACAGGTATGTTTCTGTAGATCTCTGCCTCCATCTGACAAAGTAGCCGCCTACTAAAATCGACAGATTTCTACCACTTTCCGCAGAGATAGACCGTAAACATTTGTCTAAACGTCATACATATTTCCATTCATAACAATCTTATACTTTATTCAGAGATAAGTGGCATTGACATGACATGACTTTGTTCACGCTTCATTGGTTTT